>JALIZF010001100.1:0-144020 GCA_029948255.1 Telmatactis stephensoni
AACATGTGAATCCTAGATCAAACCCAGTCTTTGCAAGATATAAATTTCACAAGAGAGTTCAAAATCCAGACGAAACCATAGAGCAGTTTATTACCGACTTACAGAAGCTAGCAAAAGATTGTGAATTCAAAGAAGAAAATGAAATGATTCGAGACAGAATTGTAATTGGCACTCGTACTGAGAAAATGAGAGAGAAGCTGTTCGACGAAGGCGCTAGCTTAACACTAGACAAAGCAATCAGCATCGCTAGAACATACGAGTCGTCACAGAAAGAGTTGAAAGCTATGGCAAGCGAGATTAAAGAAGAAAATGTAGTTCATTTCATACGTAAACAACCAACTCGAAACCAAGGGCAAAGTCCACAAAATCCAAGATGGCGTAAAAAAACACAGGAAGCCCAAGTGAAACGTAAAGTAAAACCACAGGAAGCCCAGAGAAACAGCCAAAGACCTCAGGAAACCTACTCAACGAAAAAATGCAACAACTGTGGAGGCAACCATGGAAGATCAGATAAATGTCCAGCGAAAGGACAGACATGTCACTACTGTAAGAAACAAAACCACTTCGCGCAAGTCTGCAGACAGAAACAACAAGTAAGGGACCCGTCATTATTTATCACCTGGGGGGGTGGGTGAGGATTTAAGGGGGGATCACTCGATTTCAGAAGGCAAAAATGGGGGGGACTAGTTACACTTAAAGACCCTCTAAGTGGGGATCATTTGTCATAAACAAGTTGGCTCATCAAAGTTAAAAATTAAAAATGCATTTATTTTGGATACCTGGATATGTTACGTACAAATATCGGTATATTACAAGGAATCGACCTCACGTTTATTCATATTGAACTGAGATCCCTGATATAAAACTAGTGAGGAAGATTCTTAAGACAATATTTGCAAATCAAAAGTACTATAAATTGAAAATTTTGTTTGTTGTAATTGTCCATAAGTTTATATGACGTAATATGTAATATTAGTTGATTAAAGATCAAGTTCCGCGTCATTCCCATCATCCTCGTCGTCTGTTTCTCCACTACTATCATCTCCAGCTTCATCATTTGTGTCATCTACTTCGCTCTGGTCATAGCAACTGGTTGATGCTTCACCTTTTGCTTTCAATATCGCCGCTACCTCCTGCAGACGTTCCGTTAATTTCTTGGTGAAAACACCTCTTTCTATCAGCCACATCAATGGATCTAGGTGTAGACGTTTTACAAGATTTTTGGTAAAGTCTGCGTTGATTTTCTCAACAGCAGTGAAAGTTTTATTCTCTTGAATAAAGTCAAAAATCTTGGAGGCGACTTCGATGGATGTCAAATTCCCCAGCAGAGAACGAGCTCTTTGCTTGAGTCGTTTATCCTTTGTTTTCTTTATCTTTCTTCTATTTTCCTTCTTTCTTCTTGAAGAAGACGCTTTACTCGTGTGAAGAGGAAACCTCTTTAGCAGTTCGATGTGTGTGGTCGTGAGATACGTAGAGTTGGATGATGATGATGATGAAAACAGCAATGATCTTGTCATCACTGATCTCGACGAAGACAATGCTACTTATAATATACCTGTACTTACATTTGTACCTGAAGAACAAGTAACCAAAGTAGCAGTTTACTCATAAGGAGGACTAATTAGTCTTAGAAAGAGGCATTTGGTCAAAAACAAAACTGTAAGTATTTTGATAACATTCAGAACTGATTATTTTCGGCCTATTCTGACAAGAGGGGGGGATCACGAAAATTACATATCGTCACGAGGGGGGATCACTGAGAAGTGATATAACGTTAGGGAGGGATCAGTAAAAGGTCTTTGTAAGTATGCAAAAATCCTCACCCAACTCCCCCAGGTGATAAATAATGACAGGTCCCTAAACCAAGTAGAAAGTCATGAAGAAGACCTGGCTGAGTTCGAATGCATAACATTTGAATCTATCAATCTTTACATCAATAGCGTCGCTGAAAAACAACAGCCGTCGACAAAAGAGTCAGTACTCGCATCAGTAGATGTTGATTTGCCACATCACAACCATAACAGCACGAAATTGAAAGCCAAAGTAGACACGGGCGCCCAAGGCAACATGCTCCCACTGAGGCTATACCGTAAAATGTTTCCAGAGAACATTGACAACAATTCTAATTTGCCAAAGAAAGGAGTCCTCACAAAGTCCAACACTATCTTAACAGCGTATGGAGGAACAAAGATCCATCACTACGGCACAGTAAAGATTCCATGTAAGTTCAACGACAACGAAACAAGTGCTACCTTCTACATCACAGACGCTCCTGGAAACGCAATCCTAGGTCTACCAACATGCAAGAGCCTCAATCTAGTTCAGTTCAACTGTGAAATCAGCAAGAATCCACAAAACAATCCTAAAGTCCACAAGCATATAGCAACCAAGAAAGACTTGATAGACCAGTTCCCTGAGTGTTTTGATGGAGTAAGAAAGTTTGAAGGGCAGTACCACATCACACTAGACCCTACGATACCACCGGTAGTCCATCCACCAAGAAAGGTACCACTAAGTATGAAAGATGACATCAAAGCAGAGCTAGAGGACATGGAAAAGAACAACATCATCACAAAAATCAAGGAAGGAGAACCAACAGCATGGGTGAATAGTTTGGTCTACCGGCGTAAAGCAATGGGCGGCTACGAATATGCCTAGATCCAAAAGACTTGAACAGAGCTATCTTACGAGAGCATCATGTTACCCCAACATTGGAAGAGTTACTACCCAGGCTGAGCGGAGCAAAGACATTCTCAATCGTCGATGCCAAGTGCGGTTACTGGAACGTAGTGTTAGATGAAGAGTCCAGCTACTTGACTACATTTAATTCACCCCTTGGCAGATATCGTTTCAACAGAATGCCATTTGGTCTAAAGATGTCACAAGATGTGTTCCAGACAAAGATTGATCAGACATTTGAGGGGTGTCCAGGTATGATCGGAATTGCAGACGATATCGTCATCTTCGGAAAGACAGAAGAGGAACACGACAGAAACATGCTAGAAATGATCCAACGTTGCAAAGACACAGGGCTGAAACTCAACCCAGACAAGTGCGTCATAAAACGAAACGAGATCAAGTTCTATGGTATAATCTGTGGACAAGATGGAGTGCGTCCAGACCCAGACAAAGTGTCAGCATTGAAGCAGATGGATCCCCCATCAAACAAACAAGAACTGCAGACCTTTCTTGGAATTGTAAATTACATGGGTCCTTTCATCCCAAACTTAAGCAGTTTCACAGCCCCACTACGAGAGCTCACCAAAGAAAAGAATGTGTTCGAGTGGAACCCCTCACATCAGGCGGCTTTTGATAAAGTGAAGGACAGCATAAGCGACGAGACAACGTTGACATACTTCGACCCTGAGAAAGAAACAACCTTACAAGTCGACGCATCAATGAAAGGCTTAGGAGCTGTTCTACTACAAGACAACAAACCAGTCGCATTTGCCAGTAAAGCTCTCACCGATGTGGAGTCAAGATATGCAAATATTGAACGTGAATTACTAGCAGTCGTCTATGGCTGTGAACGTTTCCATACATACATATACGGACGCAGAGTGATCGTCGAATCAGACCACAAACCGTTAGAAAGCATTCATCTTAAGCATCTCACGGCCGCTCCACCAAGACTTCAAAGAATGCTACTTAGACTGCAACCCTATGACATAGTAATCAAATACAAACCTGGAAAAGAATTGAAGCTTGCAGACGCGTTTTCAAGATTATCTCCCGAGAAGAGAGGACCAATACCAAACCTTAACGTAGAAATCCACGAAGTCATACCTCAGTTCAGTGAAAACACGCTAGACAAGATTGCAAAGAACACAAGTACCGATCCTGAATTGGTCGCACTGAAAGAACAAGTCTATGTAGGCTGGCCACAAAGAATACAACAAGTACCCGAGATAACCAAACACTATTGGTCGTATCGAGATGAAATAACAATTGAAGATGGTGTATTAATGAAAGGTCACCGCATCATCATACCCAGACAGATGCACAAAGAAATCCTGGCAAAGCTTCACTCACCACATCAAGGTACAGAAAAGACAAAGCTTCGAGCACGAACATCAGTGTACTGGAGAGGAATAAACAGAGACATAGACGAAACAACCAGATCGTGCGCGACATGCCAAGAGCTACAGAATAGTCAAACCAAAGAACCACTAACACCGACGGAGACGCCACCTAGAGCATGGCACACTATTGGCACTGATCTATTCCATCTAGACGGATCAGACTACCTTATAGTTGCTGACTATTATTCCAAGTACAGCTTCGTCAGGAAAATACCTCAACAACAGAGCAATAGCAGAACAGTAGTAACACTATTGAAACAGATATTCAGTGAACACGGAATTCCCAAAGTTGTTAGATCTGACAATGGTCCCCAATATGATGGTCAAGCATTCAGAGATTTTGCAAAGGAATACGAGTTCCAACATATCACGAGCTCCCCTCACTATCCCAGAAGTAACGGGTTTATCGAGTCTCAAGTCAAGACAGTGAAGAACACCCTAAAGAAAGCAAAAAAGACCAACACAGATCCTTACTTAGCTCTCTTATGCCTGAGAGCAACACCAATAGATAACAAGCTGCCAACACCAGCAGAACTTCTTCTTGGACGGTCCATCCAAGACAACCTACCAAGAAAGATCAACAGAGATCGAACAAGCGACGAGGTCCTTGAAAGACTTCAACAAAGACAACAACAACAAAAGCACTACTATGACAGAAGTTCCAGGCCACTACCAGATCTACATCCTGGTCAACCAGTTGTTATCCAAGACCCTACAACATTCAAGTGGAAACAAGCTACAATAAAGGAAAAGATTGAAAGTCTTCCTCATTCCTATACAGTAACAACACCTCAAGGGAAAGATCTGAGACGTAATCGTCAACACATGAGAGAAGTCCCTAGTACCCTCAACGCAGCCAAGCCAGAAACTAGAGAGATTTTACCAGATCCACAACCCCACAGCACAGCAAACCCAGTCAGTCACCACCAGATGACCACAAGAAGCGGACGAGTAGTACGACCACCAGAACGCTATGGTTTCCAAGACAATTAATTAGAGACACTTAGAAAACATTGTTGAGTTAACATTACAACATTTATTAGAGAAAGAGGGATGTAATGACATGCGCAGTACAGCTGTGAGTGTAGTATGCGAGCGTGTGACATGTGAGTGCCTTATGTAAAAGTCATGTACACCAAGTAGGTATAAAGAATAAAGAACACACAGAGAACAGAACACGGCTGTTTACAGCCTCTACCAAAATGCCTCCAGGTATCTGATTTTTTCGGGACAAAATTATCAACATTTTGACGCACTAGAGCGAAAACAATATAACTATGAAACACGTGCGTACTAAATAGCTAGAGTGATTGTACTTAGCCCGTGCAAAAGTATTAACTAAATAGTGCAATGTAGCACTGATCAAACAATGGAAAACAAAGGATTTGCGACCTTTTAGTACTATTTAGATTTTGTACTATTGCACGGGTTAAGTAGATCACTCTAGTACAAATAGCACAAATTAAACAGTGGAAAACAAAGGATTTTGCTACTTGATTGCGTCTCTAGGGTAAACAGCATAACTTCATGCTTTATTTTATTTTATTATTCAATTTTCATACACTGTACAAATTCTGATTTTCTGATTGGTCAGTTTGTACCACGTGACGCGTTGTTATGACGTGACAACACGTCACGACGTATTAATACCGACGTATTAACAGAATAAAGCACTGGCAATAACGCATAGTTGGAAAGAAAAAATGTTCCTGGTGGTAAATTTGAGGATTTTTCGAAAAAGAGAAGATCAACAAGCGTACTTAAAACTGCTTAGCGTGCCTGTTTTGAAGGTAAACTCAATTTCATTGAAGTTTTTGGAGCTTACTGAGATCAACAAATTTCAACGGCTTAAAAACAGAGTTCGCCGGCTTTCCAAATTCATTTTAATATTTACTGTCTTTTAGACTGATTATCCAAAATCTATCTCATAGAAAGTTTAGAAAGTCTGTCGCCACAAGTCTGTCTCTGTTTTTAACGGTAAGCTTACGAAGTTCTAACTTTCATTCAAACCGTAAATTCAGTTTTTGACGTGTTGTTTTTGTCAAAACACTATTCGCCGGCTTTGCAAATTCATCATTATAATTTTTGTTTTTTAGACTGGCTATCCAAAAAATATCCAACAGAAAGTCTGGAAATCCTTTCCCCGCAACTTCTCTCAGATGGGGTAAAGAAATTTTATCAGGAATCGAAGAAAACGCCAAACGAGTACTTCAGCCTTCGGCTGTCGACAAACGAAAACTATACTTCTTCCCGGCTTCATGCACCAAGGTTTAGCAGCGTTTCAACCGTAAGTCGCCAGTTTAAACCTATATCCAAAACTCCAGCGATAATTTTCTAGACTTTTCACTTACCGAGTTCTAGGACTCAGTGCTGAATCACTTAACGATCCAAAAAAAAAAGTCTGAGTTCTTTGTTTATAAGACTTATGGACGATTTCAATTTTACCGAGCAAGTTGTAAACATGGATTCTGAGAACTCGTTTATTATTCTTGTATCACGGTACTTTTCTCCTAGTTTTCTTCTGAAAGGTTTATTTTGTATTGTTAAAATTACCAAATGCTATTAAATAAATTTTGAATAAGTCTTACTATTTTGAGTGACTTGAGTTAAGCTTATTTCTAGTGATCTTAGATGTCGACTGACAGTTTTAGCCTGCTTCTGCAGTGTATTCAAATTGAATAATAAAAAGGTTAACGCACTCTTTGCTCGTGAATTATCGGGATTTTATCTTCACTCGTTTACTAACAATGAACTCGAAATTTTTTCATACTGCACTCGGCTAACGCCTCGTGCAGTATTTAAAATTTCTCGTTCATTGTTAGCAAACTCGTGAAGATAAATCCCGATAATTCACTCGCTGAGTGCGTTAACCTCTAAATATATTCGATTTCTTTTTGATTATCACTCATGTCGCTTTTGGGGGGAGTCTTACCTTCCACAGTCTCCTGCTGACGAACCAGCTATGGTGGAAAACTTCGTACGCGTTTCGCCTTCTGGCCTCTTCAACGTTCTTGTTTTTGTTTTCGCGTGACCTCGTCTTCTGATTTTGATTTGCATACGGGGTCTCTCTTGGGAGTGCTTCATTTCGGAAAATTAAGTTAAAATGGATAAAAAGGATAAAAGGTTTTGTGTTTATCTTATGCCATTGTTTCTGTCTGCAATGGTTCCATAGCGGTGATCTCTGTTCTTTATTGTTAAGCGAGGTTTGGTGTTCCTTTCCTCGGATGTATGCGTTTCGGGATGTTTCCCCTATGTATATGTCATTACACGTGTTGCATCTTACTTCGTACACGATTTCGTTCTTGGAACAATCTCCGTTTCCATTTGATCTGCATACAAAACAATCTTCGCGCTGGCATCTTCTCTCTTTCATCGGGTTTGATCTCTGCAACAGGGATGCTAGTGATGCGCCACTTCTCTCGACCACTTTGATCTTAACCGCTGTTTTGTTTACTTCCTTCTGCAGTGTTTTCCTTAGCTCTTCGTTTTGTGTTGCTGGTATAAACATTATTGACTCGTATCCGCCTTTGCTATACCATTTTTCTCTCTTCTTCTTCCTTTCTTCTTCTCTTTCCTCCCTCTTCCATTCCCTTGGTCTATACAAAGGCATCTCTCCGCTTCGGCTCTTACTCAGGATCTGCTTATATGCCGATAGGGCGGACCGCACGACTTCGTATCTGAACTGCTTGTCATACCCTGAATACTGCATTCTCAGTGTCATTTTTGATCCATGCTCTGCTACTCTTTCCCATGGTAGGTTAGGACTACAGTTCGTTAGTACTCGCAGAAATTCCTGTGTCAGAACGGTACGCTTCGTGGATCTAGACAACGCTGAGTCTGCATGTATCATTAGTTTCGAAGACACCTCCTTTGCATAATACTCATGCATGATGATCTGGTGCCCGTCGGGTTCTTCCTCTTCAATCCATACCTTTAGATCTATAATATTGGTATCTTTCCATCTTCGTGGTTGGAGGGGAAATCCGTTTCCAGTTGTATTGACTCGTGTATGTCGTCTGCTATGATTTTAATCAGCTCCATGGTGCATTTGTCTTTCGACCCACTCTCACTTTCGCTTGTCGGTGTTCCCGTGGTGCCCGTGTTTACCCGCTCTAAGCTTGTTGTTGGGGTTCTGACGGCGATGTTTATATCGTCTACGTATCTTTTATACAATCGCACGTCGAAACCCAGGCCTCTTAGTTTAGCGTTGAGTACCCGGTCCCACCACATCATAAAGACCTGGGCCACCACTCCGGTTAGTTCCACTCCAATCGGTCCTCCTTTAGACTGTCGGCGCAACCTGTTGTCAAATGTGTATATGTGGTTCTTCATTATGAAGAGGAGTGCTATTCTGATGGCAGCTGTCAGGAGAGAGCGGCGCTCTCCGTGTGTGGGAGCTCTTCTCGCGGGTTCCCATGGGGCGAATCTTCTTTCTTTCTTTTCCTCTCTGCCACTTCCGGTTATTCTGGGTGGTCTCCCACGTCTGGTCTTACGTGTGGGACACAATCCTTCAAGCCCTTGGCTTTGAATCTCTTCTGGGGTTGACGTCAGTGCTATGTAGAGGCTAACTTCCTCGTAGTCCACCCCTTCTACTTCGACTCGGCTCTCTTTGAATATCTCGCATACTTTTTCCACTGCAAAATCTACGTCTAGGCTTGGATACAACGCTTTTACATCCGCTGAGCCAATGATCATACCAGTGTTCTTTTCTTCGTTGACACGTGCGATTTCTGCCAGCATTTCTTCTGTATTCATACATATATTCTGATCTTCTTTCCACACGGCACTCAGTATCATGCTCAACAGGTGTGATAACTTGTTGTTGAACGATGCATTTCCTCCACATACTGGTCTTGTTTTCGGCCCCTCTATAGGGTCTTCGCAGGGCTTGTGATCTTTACGCAGCCCATACAACGGTGCATAAGGGCTGTTCACATTCAGCATGTTGTTTTTGATACGTTCATCGCCTTTTACCAGCTTGCCGGCTTGTAGCATTCGTACCCAGAATACGGAATGAGCATTCCGTGATTTTCATTGCTTGATAATGACTTATGGCTAAGTCGAAACGTCGCGTTTTTTAAACTTTTTTAATTTTTATCATATATCATATTTTATCGCAATGTTTTATAGTTAAATTATATACAAAATCTCTTTTAATTAAAACAAGCAATTGTTTCAAGATTTACCACTACTTGGTGGGCAAAATATTGTCGTAAGGTAGAAGTGTCATTATCGCCAAGTTGAGGGGGTGGTGATCTTCACGAAAAGCTAGACTAGAGGAGTTGAATTAGGACAGCTAATCATAGTTAGTGGTTGACGGACAGTTTGTATCGGGTGTCCAAGTTTTGTCCCGCGGCCTATCACGTGACCTGGCTAGCCCTAAACCTTGGTCCTAGCCCTAATTCAGGTCTAGCCCTAACCCCAGTTACCCCAACCCTAGGAATTTTTTTAACCTTAGAATCTTAACCCTTACCCTAGCTTTGAACTAACCCCAACCCTGACTTTCACCAGGGGGTGTCAAATGTCCTGGTCACGTGACCCCCAATTTTCTCAATTAATGGTGAGTTTTTTTCGTTTGAAAGTTAACTTTTTGTCATTTCATTAAACAAAACGACAATTTTTAAGTATTATTATTTGGATGAAATTAAAGAGATCAAGAGAGACGCGTGTTTATAGGTGCAAATTTGCAAATATAATGTAAATTTAAGTTCTCGAGACCCAGAAGACGTTCTTTTAGAGAATGTCAATTTAAAACTACTAAAAGCAAGGTTCAAATTTCTCAATTTGTCTTTTCAATGATTAAGTTTGGCCTTGAGCAAATTCATTGAAAATTATCTTGAAATGATATATATTGAATATTTTGATATAAACTGTTTGTTTTTCGTAGCAGCGCTTAAGTTGGTCGATCGCTCACTGGAAATTTTTCTCACTTCAAATGATAGGAAATATCTAGGAAATTGCATTTTCCAATGATAGGAACTGGACAAAATGTTGGAAAATACATATTCCTACATATTTCCAAGATATTTCCAATCATAGAAAATTGCATTTTCCTAGATACTTCTTACCTTTCATTGTCCTTTGATAGTATACTCGAAGGATTTGAAATTTGAATATGAAAGGTTTTTGAAAAGCATTCTAATATATAGAGATGAGTTCATAAAGTCATCACACTTGGGGCCGGCCTTTCAGCGCACCTTAATTATCGGTTGCAATGCAAATATTGTAATCTACTGTTTTCTAAAATTTCCCATCTCCGCACGTAAAAAGTCAACTGGATCGTATTCTAATGATTTCTCAACATCCAAACAAAGAACAAAATTATCAACATTTTTTACGTACTAGATCACTTATCGGCGTCTTTTTTCATACCATACTACATACTTGAGTATTATTATGGTAAACATCAATATACACATTGCTCTTAATAAGCCTTGATGATAAGTACTTATCCATAGTCACGTGATTTGGATTAGTAGGTGTAGTACAGTGGCATTCAGTTTCAGCTGTAGATTGAAAGTTGTAGACTACACGAGGAAAGTGTGTTACTCAACTTTCCATCTGCAAAGTGAAGTTGATTTTCTCCACCGTCAGATCGGTATGTACTTCCAAATGTTATGAGCGTTATTAAATTTGCTACTGCAATTGCTGTAAATCAGAAACACATAAGGGGTTGAAACGTGTAACTACAATACATTTCTTTGGTTCCATGCTCCGGAATATTCAAATGAGCAAAACAAGCGTTTTATGACCATATTTGGTAATGATATGACCTTCAAAAATGGCGGAACAATTTCCCCATCTACATGTTGCTCACTTTCCAGCAGCTTATAGTGATCAAATCATGTTCCAAACGAAACAGAATTTTATCATTTCAAGGTAACTGACTAAATTATGAAGACTCGGAGCCCGTGCCAGGGCAATTGTCTGGTAAGGAAACGCTTGAGTCGTAACCTCGAATGTGAAGTAATTTTACAGAGATTTTATACTTGTAAAAAATTCAAATAAATAGAAGCGCTTAGGTAGAAACTAGATACGTTGTTTATTTATTTGTTCTGAATGTGGTTTAAAGTAGCTGAAAGGGCGATAAAATGCTTTGTAAATCCACTTACTGTTTGCTTCGAGAACTCAACATTTTGAGCTGATCGTAAACTTTCTTTTCAGAGTACGAAGTTGCACTTTAGGATGTCCAAAGTCATAAAAAATGCAAAATATACTTTAATAATGACCGAAAAATTACAAATAAAGGCTACAAAATATATTTTTGGCCAAGTTTTCATTTTCCAAATATGGTCAAAAAGCGCCTTTACCTCATTTGCATAATTTGAATATTCCGGAGCATGGAACCCGTGTTATACGTTTCAACTCCCTTATGTGTTTCTGTGTAAATTTAACGCAGTCAGGAGCCCACTGACGCAGTAGTATTGGTGATGTGGTCTGATCTCCCATAATTCATTTATATCAAATCACGACTTCCTGAAACATATTTAGTGCTTCATGTCGCTTTACCTTTGATAGCATAATTATTACAATGTGACAATGTGACAATGTGCCAAATGCACATAGTTTAATTTTCTCGATATTTTTAGATCGTTCTACATGAAAGCAAAAATCGGCGTTGTTTTTATGCAATAATGAACATCATTCGACTGAAGTCCTGTCATTCACTTTAATGACTTTTAGGATTTAAAGCCATTTAAAGCACGACAACGAAATGACTCCAAAAATCATCTCATGTAATTCCACTAGCGACTTCACAGTAATCAAACAGGTAATAGTGCTTTAGACTAACTTCATAGCCAAAAACAAAAACAAAAGAAAAGAAAAACCCCAGAATATTCGTGTATATAATTAATATTAAAGATTAGCGCTGTGCCGGACTGTGTGAGCAGCCATGTTTTATTTATGGTATATATACTTGCAATTTGCAGCAATTTGCCGCAATCAAGGCCCTTTTATAATAGCAAATTTTGTGTAAGACTTTCTGACAATTTCGATCCTGTTTGGATGAGACAATTTGGCAAAATTTCATATGACAAATCATTTATCTCATGAAATTTGATCGGTTATAGACGGAGAAATCCATTAGCTGTTTGTTCGTATAAAAGGGGCTTTTTGTCGTAGACCGTTATGATTGGTGCGTGCAAAACAGTTTTATTTTTGTGTGTATTATTGGAGTATTCTAACAGCTGAACTTCGTTCTGCATGAAAGCAAAAAGAAGCGTCCTTTTTTACGCAGCAATGCATACATTGTAAACAGTATTGCCTTTTATAGGTATATCAATTTTTTTACTTATTCAATAGTCTTTTATCTCAAGTACGTTTGCATGAGTGCGCATGTGAAGTTTTTGACGGGCCAAAATTTTAAACTACAGTGGGACCACGCTTTATGGACACCACTTAAAAAGGACACCCCCTTAATGCGGACAGTTTTGTAAGTCCCGAGGAAAACCTCACAACCTCACATCGGTTATTACGGACAACGGACACTTTTCCATGACTTGATTGACAGACTTAAATACATTGTTTACCGAAAAAAACAAAAAAAAAAACAGCAACGGACTACAGTGAGTCCTGTACTAGCCAAAGCCTCGTACGTTCTCGTTACAGTAGCTGTTTATATTTTTGTTATCATATTGTTTAATTAGCGACTAAAGCTGCTTTTTTAATTTGGCAATCGTCATTGTCAGTACACGATGGTATGCACTGGAAGCCTGGACAGAAATGACATATATTAGGCTCAGTCCCCATCCATCTGCCTTTGAAGTGCCCCGACCCTAACCCCTAAATTGAAATTTTGATAATTGTTTGTTCATAAATGGAAAAGTCTTATGGTTAGATATTTCATGATAAAATCATTTCCTTTCTGAGGATTAAGCATTTGAAATCTGAAAATGCAAATGAGATGACGTAGAAAAAAAACTTCTTAAATATACAAAAACACTAGAGATGAATTTTATACTATTTTTCCATTTGCAAAACATTTTCATTGATAAAATACAAAATGTGGTGAACGTTTTTGCTACCCAAATCAAACACAAACACACAAAATCATGCAAATTCCTTTTTTACGTAATCTCATTTGTATTTTCCGACTTCAAATGCTTAATGCTCCGAAATGAAATGATTTTATCCAGAGATATTTGACCTTTAACATTTTCAGTCATGAAGAAACGATTATCAAAATTTCAATTTAGGGGTTAGGGACACTTTAAGGTCCAACCAATCAACTTCAAAGAATTTCATTTTGTTACAGATTATTATGAAACTACAAGTCTTGGTACTCCTCGTGGGGTGTGTTTCTATCTTGCCTATTGTTACGCCGCTCTCAGCTGATTGCCGTAACAGAATCCGCCGTTACTCAGTCATCAATGATGAAAACGACTTTCAAGAACTGAAAACGTTGGCCAAGGCCTGGGCTCCTGCGGTCAAGCTTGCAAAAGGTGAAAAGTGGAAACCAATGAGTGTAGCCATGTTCTTAACACACGTCAACCTACGTGGAGGCCACAGTCCACGTCACCTTACACCTAGCAATCTGCCGACTTGCAAAAGTAATTGCTACTTGAAAACTAAAAAACCACTTGGATGCGCTTCCTGCACTCGTCCCCATGTTCTTCGTGGTCGACATCCAAGCCGTGAAAATGTCCCAGTGTATGTCATTATCCGTAAAGACGGCCCGTGGGTAGAGTTTACCTATTGGTTCTTTTACCCTTACAACCGCGGGAAAAGAGTCTGCATTGGTTGGTACGCTAAGAAGAAAAAATGTCCTAAAAGATGTAAGCGCTGGGGTCGCTGCATTTGCCCGAGAATTAAGGGTTGTGCTGGTAAATATTCCACCTTTGGAAATCATTTAGGAGACTTTGAAGATCTCATAGTTCGATTCCACAACAAGACGATCTACTCCATTTTCCTGTCCACTCACAACTCGGAAATAACACGAAAGTTTGCAGGAGAATTCAAATGGAACGGCGGTGGCTTCCAACAGCGTGGCAAGAAACTCATCATGCATGATTGTATCCGCGCAGTCGCTTTCTCAGCTAAAGGATCTCATGGGTTCTGGCCATCAGTTGGTAAGCATGTATACAAACGCCTTCCTAATGGAGACACCCTTGTTGACCGCACTAGCTATGGAGAAGGATGGAACACCTGGCAGGACTTAAGAATCACAAAGTGGAAACCAAGAGGACAATACAAGGGTCAATGGCAATTCTTGAACTTCTTGGGACGTTGGGGAAATCGTCAAAAAAAATGCTTTGGAAGTAAATACCTAGGGGGCCGATACTGCATATTGGGAAACGGACCCAAAGGACCCATAAAGATCTAAGTGTAATAACTTTACCTTGATCAATCTCGTTCCCAGAACCCTATTCCCTCTTACGCATGCGCGACGAAAAAATTCAACGATCAAGAGTTTGAGAATATCATTCGTTTCGGGTCAGTGATTTCCAAATTAAACCATAAAATAAAAGCAGTTCAAGAGAAACCAACCCTGCGTTTGCAAGCTTCAAGAAATAGTTCTTGCAGATTGATATTCCATTGGTCAATATTTTGATGGCTAGATGTTCTAGGTCTTTTCTAGTACAAAGTGTTTTCGTTAGGAATCGACAGCTTCATGTGAACGTCTGGTCTCTCGCTTTGTTTTCTGTAAGGACCAATCACGAAACAGGAAATTTTGGATTTTTCCAGAGCCCTATTTTTTCGTCGCGCATGCGTAAGAGGAAATAGGGTTTTGGGAACGAGATTGTACCTTGATGTAATAAAGTCGTAAGTGTAATAACACTTCGATTCGATCTAAATGATAATAAAATGTAACAAAGTTAGGACCTAAATGTAATAAGGACTTTTAATGAAGTTTTGTAAGATTTGCTTTTTAGAAAATTTAATAACCTTTGCACCTAGTTCTAATAACATAACCATGACGTCATCAAACACGTCACTAACAGTTCAATATGTGCTCTGACGTCCATGATATTTAATGATCATTATTATATTTTGAAAATAATTCAAAGGTTTTGATTGACTAAGAGCCACCGAATAAATTACCATAGTCGCCGGCTAGCTGCCCAAATTTGGAGTTATGAAAATGTTGAAAACCATTATTCGAAGTTATGACGTAATTTTCTCGAATATGGAAAATTAGCTTGCAGTATGACGTCACGCAAATTTATGCGGTTTATGCCAAAAGCGGGAGAACAACAATAACATGTATTCTTGTAAACAAAGCACAACTGAGTAAGAATTATTTTCAAAAATAATAAAACAATTATTGGATTCGTTTCTCGTGGGATATGGGGAGTAGTCCCTTTGCAGCACGTGGGAATGAGCGCATTTTGGAGGGCAAAAACAACTATGGTTTCCACCTAACAGGACATTGAAATTCTTTTGTCTTTAAGGTCTCGGTTTATGCACAATCCTCGGCCTTAATAATTCCCCATATCCTACTCGACCTCATCCAATAATTGCATAATATTCGTTTCGTTTTATAGAGATTATCAAATCAATCGATGGTAGAGAATGGAGGCTATACCAAATTTCAGTTTCGAATAAGAAAGTAATTGCCGGATCCGGATTTCAAGCAGTGAGAACTGAGTACGAGTCCCTCAAATTTTGATGATGGCAAAATAAGACTCATATGGTCAGGTAGAGCACATTGAGCAATACAAAATCCCGAGATGCAGATAATGTACAACAACGGTGGTTGTTTAAGTGAAATTTGTTAGAATTTAGATGTATGTGTCATTAATAAAGGCGCGGATTGTAGCCAACACTGCGGTCAAACGATTGCGCACGTGCAGCAATTAGGTGAAGGAGCAGCGAATTTGCATTTGTAAACATCAGGATTTTTGGTCGATCGTGTTCAACATGTTCAACTGAATCAATTTCGATTCTAAGAAACGTTAATAATTAGTCTCCGTTAAGTAGCGTGCTCCAAAAGCGTATTTTGTTGTTGTAACTAGCGTAACTACAAATAAAGCAAGTAGACTCTCGTGACAATTTAATATCTCAAGATATAAAAATCTGGACATATTATTCGTCCACAGCAAATATGGCGACTAGCTAAATATTAACGGAGTATTTTTTTTACATGAATTGACTTTGAAGTGTTTTCCTATACAAATTCACTGTTCTGTCACCTAATTGCTGCACATGCGCAGTTGTTTGACCGCGGTATTGCAAAGTCAAGCCTCTAATTGAACATGGTTTTTAGCCAATTAGATTGCGAGAAAATTACTTAAAGTGGTAAATTAAAAATCTAGTTGTTATCGATTACTATTAGTTGTCGATGACTAGTCCCGACAGACTGGAAAAAAGTAGCTGTCGATAAGATAATAAAGTGGGCTCGTTTGAATTTGAGAACAAAGCGATTTTAGCTTTCGAAATGTTTCAGTTATCGATCACAACTAGTAATCGACAACTGTTTTCCCCAGTCTGTGGAAGGCCTTGTATTCTATGCAGCATTACAGCGAACCGTACTTGATGTCAGAATTAATTTCGACTGTCTACGTTTTCTGAAATGAAAGACTGTCGTCTTATTCCGCATAAAATATCTTTCGAGGTTGTTGTTGTTGTTTTCTTCACTTTTTGTGGTTACTGGCTTGGTTACCAAGCCATAACCACTATGTCATCATCGGTGTAAGTAAGTCCGTGACTTCCCGAAGTTCCGATCGAAAACATAACGAGTTAGCCCGAGAATTACCCGAGTTCTATTTTTTATTTTTCGATTTTCATGATTAAAATAATCTTTTAAAGAAATATTTCATCTGCATTTTACAGTCAAAATGCATTACTAGACAATGAAACAGTTCTGTTTTATTCCTTTTATTTATTTTCTTTCTTTCTTTCTATTTATTTGTTTGTTGGTTTAACTGTTTTAGATTTATGTACAAGCAAAGTAACGATTTTTAGGCACACGGTCTCAGCTCGGTAAAAATTTTTCGGTAATACAATGACCCTCGACTTACCTCGTGCTCTACACAGGTCTACTGTGTCAAGTTTATAATCGTAAATTAGCTTATGTAGTATTATTATACATCATATATTCAGCCATAAAAGTCTTCTATGAGGACAGTGCATGACATTGTAGAGTATTAGTTAAAAGAAAATTATTTTTAATTGTATATGTTTGGGCATAAAGTTTGATGATGAAAAGTGAAACAAGAAGATAAATCATTCTGAAAATTATTTTTGAATTTAATTTAATTAGTCATTTAACAAAGAGCCAATGAGCCCAGATGTGACTACAAAGACTGTACTGTTTGTTCAGTAACCTCAAAACGTTTAGGAATAGAAAGTTGTGGTTTGCCTAGTTTGTCATCTTCTTCTTTGTAATATATAATTGGAGGACTTTTTGGAGCACTTTCATCATTCTCGTAGACTCCATATTGACAGAAAAATTATATTTTTTTTCTCGAAAGCATTCTTTCTTTCTTTTCTACTTTCTTTTTGTTGGTTTGTTTGTTTATTTGTTTAATTGATTTGCTTGTTTATTTATCATTTGATCAGTAACCACATGTCCTATTAGAGGGCTTTTATTTTACCAATGATTCAGATATTGACAATAACACATAACTAATCCTATTTGAACGGAATTTTCAATATATTTATATAAAATAAAATAAAATAAATTGTTGTCACTAAAGCTACAATGCTTCTTGGCAGCTGCATTTGACTGTGCTCAGAAAGCCCCACTAAAACCAATATTGCTAAATGATGCGATAACGGAAGGTGGGAATTCAAGAGTCACCTGAATTATATTCTTACAAATGTAAGTAAATAAGAGGAAGTTATTGTTTAAAACTATACTTAATTTAACAATCCTACTACATATAGATTTGACACTTTCTAAAAATCAGGCTAGTTACATGCACAGTAGGTTAACGACGAATTGCTCACCAAAATCTACGAAATTCTCCTTAATTTCCTTTTATTTCTTTCTCGTTGTCACTTCTCCATCTTATTAAAGCACGTTTTCCCCCGTGTGATTGCTGAAAATTGGCTGAAAAAGTGATGACAAACCATATATGCTAATGTCAAGGCACTATAAAAACAATGATAAGTTTTTGCTTTTATCTACAAGCTTTCATTCAATTATCAGCTTCGCTAGTCGGAAGTGAAGCACTTAAAACAAGTCCTCGAAATCTTACAAAGTACGATGAATTGAGTCACCTGGCTACGGCTCGGTTATGGCTTCGAAAAGTAAAATCCAATTGTGTTATTAAAACTTTTTTTTTGATTTCTTTATAACAAATTCAGTCATCCGGGACTTGTTTCTCCGTTTCTTGAACGAAGAGCCGATAACTTTACGGGCCTGTTCATGTACGAGAAAAGTTACCGGAGTGCGTGAGCACATGCATGTAAACTTGCCTGGGATATAATAGAAGTTGAAAACAATGTGTGCTTCGCGCGAGAACACAATTAAACTGTCTAGAAGCGAGTCCCTGTTTTTTTAACAAATTTGAAGGCTTAGGGGTCCTTAACACCCGTTTTCATGGAGGTAGGGTGATCCTATCACTAAAACTAACTCTTCGTTTTTGTTTTTTCCCCTGGAGGACACCAAAAACAAATAAATGAGTCATCCCTAGTACTAGTACTAGATAAAGGCGCTGTTACGCGGTATAATTTTTCTGCAACTCGTCTTGCAATTGAGCTGCGAAAAAATCCACGCACTAACCATTTCAGCATGTAACATATCCTACATCGTACAAAATCATTACGAGAAAACGATTGCGGCAACATTTTTTGGCATTTCGGTGAACACCCTGTAAAGGTTCGTGCAAATTGATTTGTAACTCCATTGGGTTGAGTTCAAGATCAGATCTCAAAAAAAAATTGCATCGTGTAACAGCGACTTGAATTTCCTATGTGAAATAGATTTGCCCCGTATCGGTGGACCGTCGAAGTAAAAGGATCTCATGATCAATGATCTTGCGCAACACTGCAGCTCGTGACCTGCAGCTGGGATCAATAAATAATGAGAACCAACAAATAGCTTATACAGTAACACAAAATAGGCAGAGTTTTTCACCATTGATATCCAAAAAGTTCCCTTGATTAGCTATGTGAAAAGTATTAGATCCCGGCAGCCTATCGTCTTATTCCAGGTCGAAACGTTTGTGTGAAGCAGCGCGCAACCATGCAATATGTTGTTATGTCCATATCCGAGACTCTGGGGTAAGGTCTAGTCATTTGCAGATGTAATCATTAAGGCAACAGTTTCTCTTCAATTGTCTCAAGACCCTAAATATGACACAATCTGGCCTTAAATGCAAGCGCTACTAGGATCCGCGATGACTTACGAAGCCAACCTTTGACATTTCATAAGAGCGGAGAAAAAGCATTCTATTTCAGATGCAAACGCAGACGTGTGAATATTGAATGTTTAATTTCAATATTTCTTTGAAAGCCTGACGAAAATTAGAACTTTGAAATCCGTAGAGAAGTGGATTTAGAACAGGTTCACAAAAATATAGTACGGTGGCGACTTTAAAGTAAAGAGATGACATGCCAACCTCTCTCATGGTGTATGTCACGATAACAGGGAAAAAACAAAGCGTGTAAGCTAATGTCACCAGAAAAGTAATTTTAACAAGTTTTCTTTTGTCTTGATTTTCCTGTTGAGCGGCAACGTTCTGTGGGACCACATTATTCTTAAAGTATAACTCACGAACAATTTGAGTGTAGCCAAAAGTGATAATGAAAAATGGAATAACAATGAGAACGACAGAAGCTGGTACGAATACAATAAATTTATTGGAAGGAGACATAAGATCTTTATTGAAAATGCAAGCTTTTCCTTCATAATGTACAACAATGTATACCGGCGAAGATATTAACAATGCACTTATCCACACAGCCATGGTGGCATATCGCACGGTGTCTTCTCGTAGTCTCATTCCCGTTCTCATTGGCTTCACAATGGCATGGTATCTCTCTACAGCTAACACAGAAAGTGTTAGAATCGATACGATGCTTGCAGTTAATGGCACGTGGAAGGATATAAAGAACTTGCACAAAAAGTCGGCCAAGGGACCTTCTTTGAGCTGAACTAACACCTGAACGAGTTGCAAGGGAAGGAAGGTCAAGCTGATGATATCAGAAACAGCAAGATTAACCAAAAGATAATTGGTAGTAGATCGTAAAGATGGCTTTTTCCAGACTGCAATGACAACCAACAGATTACCAACGATGCCAACAAGCACTATGATTATGGCAACAATGTACAACAACCATTGCACACTTTTTTCCATAATTTATTTTGCCTATCCTTAGCTTAATTATCGAGATTTTGGGGTTTGGCTTTTTCGGGTTTCATGCTTTTAATGCTCTTTCACGTTGTTATAGTGATGACTGTGACGCAACCTCTGGCAACCAATCAGGATGAAGCGTGTTTATAAAGGAGACAGAATCGTCTACTTACTGACAATAATCGAGTTTCCCATTACTAGAAACCGCTGAGCTTTCTGACAAAAGGCGCATTTATACAGGCTTAGCCTCGAGTCAAAGGTAAATTATTCAAAATAGCAGCGAGAAAAATGCAAAATTGTTGCTAAAAACAACATTAAAATCGAGTTTATTCCCGTGGGTTTTCTTGGAAAGGAGGCTAAGTCTGTATAAATGGGCCTGTTGTCAGAAAGCTCAGCGGTCTCTAATAATGGGAGACTGGACTATTACGGAAATTTGAACAAAAAGAAGAACACTGCATCTGAAGAAGACGAACTAAGGATCGTCGAAACGTCGTTAAACTAGATAAAAAATTACTGAAAACATCCCTAAATACCTACAAGACACGTTACGTATAAAAGTTTAATAATCCCAAATAAATAGTCTGGATTCTAAATAAAAGATATAAATGATGTTTAATAAACAATATTTATTGCTTTTCATGATTGTTTCCGTATATCTCTTATCGTATCGTGTAAAAAGGACCAATTTTATTTGTTTTGTTGCCCCCCCCCCCTCTCTCTCTCTCTCCACGACTATGATCCTTAGCATTTAAACAATACATTGCTACTCGAATAACATTGTTACTCGAATAGACCTTTTCAGCTTCGTATGCAAATTGCCCATTTCAGACCACGTAACATTCCCTTGAGAATTGCTCTTTTATGATGAACATGATAAAATATTAACACATGAAAGAATTAAATCCCAAGAGTAACTTCACATGGTCTGCATTAATGGGAAAACAAACAACGAAGCTGAAAAGGTATATTGACTTCGGATAGTGTTTTTCTCTTTTTTAAGGTAGTTCCGGACCCTTGCTACTGCGCATTTCCCGCGCGCATTCGAGCGCGCGCACTTTTATTTGAGAGCATTGGTATTACCGTGGGGAGTCTGGGCACTAGTAAGCGAGCGATTGAAAACGTAAACTCAAACTTTAGTAAAGAAAAATTATATTTTGTCATCCAAATATCGGAAAAACTTTAATCAAGAAATCTTGTACACTACGTAATGTAGGTATTTAACCCGAAACTTTTAAATTTAGTTTATCATATCCATTGAAAAAGCCGGCGAGAAAATCGCTAAAATGGGTGATATTTGGTGTTGGTTTTCGTTGTGTTTTCTCTTTTGTGCTTTTCTAACTCTTGAAATAATACGGTGACCCCCTGTTTTTTTCTTATAATTCAAGGGAGTACTTACTACTATTTTGATTTAAAAAATAAAAATACAACTTCGATTCATTGATTGGATTGTCGTAAATTTTCTACATTTTTACAGTCCGTACACGAGTTTGGAGCGCGTAATTGGGTAGGAATTTGATTCTAGAATGCCCTTTTAATCATGTTTGCAACTCATCAAACAATACATACGACTACAACTGCTAGATAAACCTCATATCTATCTTTTGAGACGGTCAAGGCATTTCTCGGAAAAAATTTGATCGCATTCTTCAAACCATATGGATTACGTACATTTTGCAAAAAATCGAGGAAAATCATTGAAAATACCACCTTTTACGACATCTTATAGCTCAGAAACCAATACGATGACCCCCTCTTTTTTTCTCGGTTTTAGAATTGCCAAACAATTATCTTAAAATGACAGGATTTTAAAGGAAATTCATTGATGAAATCTAATGCTCCGGAACTACCTTAACTCATATCATATAATTGTGTTATTTGGGAAAAGTTCATGAAAGCATGGGTTTCTTAATGAAAGCTGTTCCTTAAAATGGTTATATAAAAAATCAAGCCTGGCTAACAAATGTAGTAAATGACAAAAAGTCCTTGAAGAAGCAGTTGAACTGGCTAGAAGTATATTGAGTATCTAAACAATCACAATTGATGATTCCTGAAAAGCTAGAGTTGAAGATGACCACTAAAATCCACGAATAAATAAATATAAAAATAAAAAAGGAACATCAGGGAAAAGAAAAGAAAAGAAAAGAAAAGAAAAGAAAAGAAAAGAAAAGAAAAGAAAAGAAAAGAAAAGAAAAGAAAAGAAAAGAAAAGAAAAGAAAAGAAAAGAAAAGAAAAGAAAAGAAAAGAAAAGAAAAAAGTGTTGCAAATCATATATGCTAATGTCACTAGAAAAAAATGACATGTTTTGGCTTCATGCTTTTATTCAATAATCAACTTTAATTTGCTAGTCGGAAACGTAGCAATGAAATTATAAGAACCCTTGAAATCATACAAACGGTGTGGTGAAACAAAGGACAGATGGCTTCGTAGAACTGTAAATACTGTGCATGAAAGGTAAAATATCTCTATTTGAGCCAAGTTTTATTCCAGTTTCTTCTATAACCACATTGTAATATATTTGCGTGAGTCATTCTATATATTAAGTGCAGGTTTTAGTTAAATATGGCCGTCGTGCATCATGCAGTCTCCGTGTGTGGTCCAGAACTATGGCACTCTAGCTCTTCCTTCCTCCAAGATCGGAATCATCTCTTCCATTGTTCAAGTCAGCCTTGAAAACCTTTAGAGGTAATCTTCAATTTGGAAATTAGTTTGCACGAGTGTTTTTTTTTTTCAAAGATGATCAAACTTGCACGAGCTCGCACGTAGGGCATATCAATGTACAAAATCCGCCCGCCGTTTCAATGCACAAAATCCCGCCAAAAATACTAGCGATAGCGAGTTAGCAAATATTTTTTTTTAATGTATGGTATTTCTGTGTTTTTTGTTTGGTACTATTAATTTGCTCTGCTGTGCAATTACGTTTGGTTTGTAATTTGCAATGCAAATTCTTAGATCTAAGCAAGGCTTTCGATACGGTGAATCACACCATTTTGTTGGAAAAGCTACAACACTATGGAGTACGTGATTTAGAGATTAACTGGTTCATATCATATTTGAGTAATTGGAAACAATTCGTTACTTATGGCCAAACCAAGTCAGAACAACTCAATATAACTTGCGGAGTTCCGCAAGGTTCAGTTTTGGGACCTCAATTATTTTTATTATACATTAACGACTTCCACAATTCTAGTCTAATGAATTTGACTTTCATCTTTTTGCCGACGACTCAAATCTTTTCTGTAAGAATAAAAAATTAATTTCATTAGAATCGACCATAAACTATGAGCTTGCAAATATATACTCTTGGCTGTGTGCAAATATACTTTCACTAAATATTGATAAATCTAACTTTGTAATTTTCTGCCCATCTCAAAAAAAAGTTTCTTATTATAATCTACAAGTCTTTATTAGCAGAGAAATCCCCAAACAAGAAACTAAAATAAAATATATAGGAGTATTTTTAGATAATCACCTTAGCTGGAAATCACATGGCCCATATTTGTAGTAAAGTTAAACGAAGCATTTCCATTATTTGTAAGGCGGCCGTCATTATGTCAATCTTAACATCCTACTAAACCTTTACTATGCCTTAGTCTACCCATACCTTATATATGGTATAGTCATATGGGGACATTCTTATGAATCAACGATTAAGCCACTTTTTGTCCTGCAAAAGAAACTCGTACCGCGACTCATGACATTTAGCAAGTTTAACGAACATTCTAATCCGCTTTTTTCTAAATTGAAAATTCTCAAGCTTCCAGATCTCGTTTTTCTACATACGGCCTGTACCACTTTCACTCTGGAAATCTGCCAGTTTCATCTTCAAATTTCTTTATGCAAGTTAATCAGAAACATGGTCATAATACAAGGCTTTCCTCGAAGTCATCGTATTGCCTCCCAAAATAAGAACTAATTTTGGCAAATTTAATATTCGTTATGTAGGAGCTAAATGTTGGAATTCTGTTAGTGAATCATTTAAAACATTAAGTAAAGCCAAATTTAAGGAGAAGCTGAATGATGACTTTCTGAAATCGTACTGTGATTCTGTTAAATAAAACAATATTTATATATATTTATGAATAGCCCAAAGAACAATAATACGAAAGAGTGCTCAATCCAATTCATTTTTTTTTTTCCTTTTTTTTTTTTCTTTCTTTTCTCACCCTTATGAACGATAACAATCATTATCTTATCAAAAAGTTTTCAATTTTAGTGACCCATAAACATTAATAGTTTATTGGTTAGCTGCCTATCTAGATTAACCCATGGTTATTATAGGCAGCTTGTACCTCAACATCTGTTCTTTTCTAGCTGTATGTAAATAGATATATATTTTAAAAAAAGGGTACTTAATAAAAACATTGATTGATTGATTGATTGATTGATTGATTGATTGATTGATTGATTGATTGATTGATTGATTGATTTACTTTTCCCTGCCGTATTAGTGATTAACATCGCTGCTCTCAGCCGATCAGAATCGAGAAATTGTCCATATATATTAATAATATTCTATGTAATCAATTCAGGAAAGTTACTTTTTGTTAATCGCGCTGAGTAGCTGCTATAACTACCATACGACCAACGAAGACATGATCACCTCCCAGCTTTTCTCAGCAAGGGGATAAGTGGGGTACACAGGATACCCACTCGCATCATCGTGTTTATTAATAAGTGACTGAATTTTATAAAGTAAATAACACTGAGTATACATCTTCTTCTTCTTCTTCGAAATGCCTGAGCTAATGGCATCACACTTCCTTGAGTCAATCAGCCACAACCCATAATTTTGTAGCTAGAGGATCGGTAGGGATCAGAAAAGGGACCATCAGTGCCCTGCATGCAGGAGAGGGGGTAGTCGCCCCTTTCCTCTTGCAGGCGTAGTCGGTGCTTCCCTAAAAGGAGAATCTGGATGGTCCAAAAAGCGCCAGCTACGCAGGCTCCCAACAAGCAAAGGACTTCCAAATAACAATGGCTTAAGGTATATGCTTTTCTACCTTAACTATTTTTGAAAGTAAAGACAAAAACATCATCGGGAAACAGCTTGATTCTCTACTTTCATACGTTTGTCTTTACTGCCTTTAAAGATTGTTTTTTAGTCAACATTATGTACAAAGATTATTTCTTTGTCAACATGAATAAAAATGATGTTTTACACCATGAATATCCTTTGAAGAGAATGCCTGTCTGTAGTTAAAACTTTGAAAAGCATACTATTTAAACGTAGCAAAATTTTATGACAAAAAGAAAAAAAGGAATGCACACCAAAAGAACTCCCACTGCAACTATAAAGGGAGGAGATCTGGTTACGTTATAAAGCTCAGTTGTCAGGTTGCATCTTCTTCTCTTGTCATCATAGTATCCACAGATGTACAACGTGGAAGTAACCGCCAAGGAGAACAACCACACAGCCATGATGGCATATCGCACGGTGTTTCTCAGCACTATAACTAAGAACGATGGCCCAGCCCATAGTCCCTATATAGTCCATCAACTGAGACCCGAAATTTTCGTTTTAAGGGGATATATTCAATATCGAGTAATAATGTCTAAAAGTGCCAAAATCTAGCCCTTACGGCAGTATTTGATCAGTCAAATTTTTACCTTTGGATTAACATACAAATTTTATTTTTACCAGTTAGAAATTGATAAAATACCTCCGTCTGTAAAACTTTGTTTGAAATAGTTGTACAGAGTTGTTATCCAGTATTTTTTATTAAATTTAGCAACTTTTAAGCCTTGAAGAGAAGCTTTAGAAAATAACTCTGTTACCAGGGTAGCTGTAATTTGATTTCGTTGATGTAATTTTGTCGATAATTCACTACCTCGAAATTAATAGCAAATTCTACATATTTTTTGAGATGGAAGATTTAATATATTAATATACGGCGAAGGAGTGGTCAAAGATATTCCCCTTTTGTCTGTTTTTGACCTGACTTTGAACTCATTACCGCATTCAAAATTCGTATTGAAATTTAATCAAAGACTCTAGTTTCTTCCGTATTTCTTGCTAAAAAAGTAGTCAAGAGTCCTGTTTTCACATTTGTTTGATATTACGAGAGGATAACACAAAACGTAACCAGCACATTGAGTTTTTTATTTGCTAAATGAACTACGTATATAACGAGGCTAATTAAAATTAATGATTATTATATAGCACACATTTCAGAGGCCTACTCCGGGTCAAGAAGTCGCCTTAAGTCACTGCGGCTTAGTGTAACTTAGGGCGACTTACTGCGACTTAGGTGAAATTGAGGGGTAACTGGGTGGAGACTTTGGGCGTCATAAGTCGTCTTTGGGTATCTTAAGGCGTCTTAATGCGTCTTAACGCGTCTTAACGCAACTTAACACAACTTCAGGCGACTTAAGGGAACCTAGTTGATCAAAATGAAAACATGTCAAGTTGCACTACAACTTAATTGTGTGCTTTTAGGAATTAAATGATGTAAAAAACTAGGGAAGACAATAACTAAATGCATTTTAAGGGCTATATTACAATAAAGCACTAAAAGTATGCAAAAGAAAGAGCACTAAAAAGCACTAAATGATGGTAAATCTATTGTAGTCTTTCTTTTATCAATACCCTTTAGTGCTAAAATGTTCCTTTTTGCAGTCCTACATTGTTAGTTATATATAACTGCAGTGTTACATACAGTGTGCCTTGTGCTTAATGTTGCCATAACCTTTTACAAGTGAAACAGAACATAAGACATCAATACATATTACACATTTCCATTATTCAATATTTAGATTTAATCTCAGAAAACACAACCACATTTTTATTAGCACATATTGTAACAGACTAGCTCCTTCCAGAATAATCTCTTTCTATGAAGATTTTAAACAATTTTGAATTTAGAAAATTTTAAGATAAAATTGACAAAAAATTATTGAAAAGCACTTTTGATTTGTCCTCTTTTTTCTTTCTATGTTTTTGTGGTTAGCAATTTATTAGGTTTGAATATTTTCACTTTTGTTTATAGTTTATCGCACATTTTTAAAAATAAAAAAATGTAGTACTAGTCTACATTACACCTTATTTAAGCCTGTTACACATTAAAATGGAAAGTTATTACTGTATGTCAGTAATTCAATAAGAAAGTAAGCTTGTACCCTATCGTAGGAGTTTGGCATACAATGTGATATTGTATGCCAAACTGTATGTTGGTAATCAATAAATATGCAAGTCAATTATCAGTAAGCTTTTACCTTAACTTAGCAGTTTGCCATTTAATAAAGTATTGAAATTGTTTATAAATATAGTCCTTTAACCTGTTAAACTATTATAATTGTTATTAAAACTGTTATTAACACAATTTTAGGTTTTCTGTTTTTATTCAATTGACGTGTAAGCCATTAAGATTTTGATTGGAAATCTAAATTATGAGTAAAACTGGTCAGAGAATCATCCTGATTATGAATTCTATGGTATATGCATAACTTATCACACATGTCATCCTTCAATGCAGTGTTGAACATCTTGTTTGTGTACTGTATGAAAAAGGCAAATATTAAAATGCAATGTAGACCTATAGAAATATATAAAATAATTTTGTAATAAACAATTTTAATATAATTATTAAATAATTATTTACTTTATAAGATAAGAGCATTTTGATTTAAGCGGAAGCATTTTCCTCATGGACATTATTATATTAGTTTATTTGCTTTTAAAATATGTGATTCCTTTTTACAGTGCTGGATTTATGATTTAGTAGGTCACTGCTAAGTTTAATGTTTCACACAGCATTCAATAGAAATGTCGATTCTTTCAAATGTTTCAGTCAATTTTTTTGACGATGCCTTGTTCAAGCTTACTTGCAAATTTGGATTTTCCATCAACTTTTCCACTCTGTTGAACAGGACTTTATCCTTCTCTGGAATCCACCTTCTCTGGAATCTTAACTTGTATTAATCCATCGGCGAACAAACTAAGCACTGCAATATCATACTTTGACCCGCAAACCAAAGTCTTTCGGATGCAAAAATGGCGATTAATGGCCACTAGTTATCAGCTTTGCTTCTGGAAGTTAACTTCACAATAATTCTTGTACTTTGGTTTTCATTCTCGGCTTCTCCCCTTGCCTTCGGGACTTCGATCCATAGTTCTTTGTTGGATCGCTACTATGACCAGACTTCCTTGGTATTTGTGTCTAACATTATTTTAAAAAACAGTCTTGCAACAGCTAAAATCACTTCGGTAGCCGCCATCTTACATTTTACCCAGCATCCCCTGCAATACGACTGTTACTGATTGCAGAGTTGGGCTTCCTGTGGGTTACGTAGACTGGGAACGAGTTGTACTAAAAATGGCGGATGACATGAGTCGAATATCGAATGCAAGTAGAGTTAGATGAAGCTATGGATTTCCTTTCGCTGCCTGCACTTTTCAATAAAAGAAAGAAAAATGAATGGGGAATGAATCCGTGAACAGGAGAGTTGGTAAGCTTGAATGCCATACATTTCTAACATCCATGAAACTTACTGAAACAAGAACTGCTTAATTATATGTGTATAATTTTCACACCAAGCTTGACTGTGCAAATAAACGAAGTTATAAGTCATATTTGTAAAGATAAACTCCATTAAGATTCAATTTACGAGAAAGAGTAATTGTAAACTGAAAAATACCTTAAGAACCACGGCTCAATGTGAATATAATTTAAGAATACAATTTTATAATTTATATTTGAGCAGTGATATTTTTTAATATAATACAATATTAAAGTTTAATATTGCCAGTAGAAATCCTTGTAATACGTGATTGGGAAATGATAAAATTTACTGACTTAAAGAAAAAGAAACAATATTGATTTTCCTGAAATGTTGGACTTTGAATGTCCAAGTGTCTAAGTCTCAACTGAATATTATATGGACCTTCAATTTTTATTCTTGTATTTGTCTCATAATTTGAATTATTATTTTTCCTTGCTTTGATCTGTATATTTTGTAAACTTCCAGCATCCACAATCCTTATCTTAAAACAATATAATAAGTTTCCATGTTGTCATAGACATGAAGTAATTCAATCTCAGACAATTTGAAATTGATTTTTGAATGAAAGGAAATTAGGAAATTAGGAATTAGATTCAGAGTTAAGAACTGTAACAAGTAAGTGTTTATTGCAGGTCTTCAGTGAGAATATTTATGGCTCATTACCTCATGCCATGCATCTTTAAACAAATGTTATAATTTCTTACATCAAATATATCAGATATCCATAATATATCTTTGCTACATCTTCGTGTAGTGGACACAGTCGACATGATTCCACAAAAACATAAATACTAAGGGTCCAACTTAAACAATAGAGTGCAGTATACAATAGATTTCAATACAGCAAGAAATTGTACCATGTATATGTTCAGTAAACATTTCTGTAAAAACCCCTGCATCCGCCATCGTGATCAACATTTTCAAACTTTCAGTTGGATCTAGTTTTTCTGAGCCATCCATCATGTGTAAGGAAGGAAGCAGGCTTTCGCAGACCTTCCTTGTCCCAGAAGTGGACAAATGTTGTTGCTCATTGCCCCTTTGCATGATTGGTGGATCAGAAAAGCCCAAAAACTGAAATTGTCGGTTGGGATAAAGTAGTTTTGTAGTAGTATTGTAATTTAATCATTCAATATCAAAAAACTTTTACATCTACTTACATGTAAGAGTGATTTTTGACTTCTATACTTAAAGTGGCTTATGGCGGCTTGAAGCGGCTTAAGCCAACTTAGGGCGGCTTAGGGCGGCTTAAGGCGGCTTAAGCCGTCTTTTGGACCCGGAGTAGGCCTTTTCAGGATGTCTTTAAAAGTGTTGCGGAAGTTAGAACTTTGGAATCCATACAACAGCGGGTTGATTGCAGGCTCAAAGAAATATAGTGTAGCAGCAATTTTAAAGTAATGAGGCGACATGTCTTCAATCTCTTTCATTGTATACAATACGATTACAGGAAAGAAGCAAATCATGTAAGACAAAGTCACAAGAAAAACAATCTTGACAAGTTTTCTTTTGTCTCGAATCTCCTGTTCGATGGCGACGTTCTGGGGTCTTACTCTATTATTCGTGGAATATAATTCACGGACAATTTGGATGTAGCAGAAAGTGATAATAAGAAATGGAATGATGAGTATAATAGCAAAAACAAATAATGCAACATATATATATGTTATCAAATCTACAAGTCCTTTCTTGATAATGCCCAAAAATGTATGTTGGCAAAGATGCTACCAATGCACTTAACCAAACTGCCATAATGGCATATCTCACGGTGTCTTCTCGTAGTCTCATTCCCGTTCTCATTGGCTTCACAATGGCATGGTATCTCTCTACAACTAACACAGAAAGTGTTAGAATCGAAACGACACTTGCAGTGAATGGCACGTGGAAAGATATAAAGAACTTGCACAAAAAGTCGGCCAAGGGACCTTCTCTGAGTTGAACCAACTGAACGAGTTGCAGAGGAAGGAAAGTCAAGCTGATGATATCAGAAACAGCAAGATTAACCAAAAGATAATTGGTAGTAGATCGTAAAGATGGCTTTTTCCAGACTGCAATGACAACCAACAGATTACCAACGATGCCAACAAGCACTATGATTATGGCAACAATGTACCACAAATACTGTACACTTTTTTCCATAATTTCTCTTGCCTCTCCTTAGCTTAATTATCGAGATTTTGGGGTTTGGCTTTTTCGGGTTTCATGCTTTTAATGCTCTTTTACGTTGTTATAGTGATGACTGTGACGCAATCTCTGGCAACCAATCAGGACGAAGCGTGTTTATAAAGGGGGCAAAATCGTCAAGAACAATAATGGAAGTTTGAACAAAAAACAGAACACCACACCTGAAGAAGACGAACTAAATATTGTCGAAACGTCGTTAAACTAGGTCAAAATTTACTGAAAACATCCCGAAATACCTAGCTACAAGATACATTACTTATAAAAGTTTCTCCGCAAAGAAAAGTTTAAGAGGAGATTTTTTTCAATGACGAGCGATAATGGCGAAAAGCGCCAAAAACTACATCTTCGTGCGAGTTTTAATCCAAATTTTCGTTCTGGATTAACACTCAAATCCTTTTTCTACCGGTTAAAAACTGATGTACCAAGATAAAATTCCTGTTTAAAATGGATTTTTGAATTGTACAAAGACTTTTTCTTGAAGTTGTGTTGGGATTAAGCTTTTTCAAGCTGAATATAAAGAAAACATACAGCAAATGAACAAATGAAGGCCTAAATCTCATTTTTGATCCAAATTTTCGCTTTGGATTAACACTTTGATTCAACTTTTATCGGCCAAAACTACTTACAAACAACTTAAACTTTCTTATAGAAATGATTTTAGTTTTGTACAACAGCTATTCTTCAACTCAGGAGTTTTTGTCGTTCACGCTCGAACTTGAAAAAAATCCCCTCTTAATCCTAAATAGTATGGATTCTAAGACGCTGTTTATATGGAGGCGAGCCAGCCCGGTAAGCGGGCTGACTTCTTTTGTTTTCTTTTCCCTTGGAGCCAGAAAACAAAAGAAGTCAGCCCGCTTACCGGGCTGGCTCGCCTCTATATAAACAGCCCCTAAAAATAAGATATATATTAATGTTTAATAAATAATGTTCACTGCTTTTCATGATTGTTTCCGTATATCTTTCTTATCTTATCACATAAAACGTATTTTATAAGAATTATATTTGTTCTGTTACTGTCCACCCCTCCACGACCATGATCCTTAGCGATTAAACAACAGATTGCTATCCGAATTGACTTCGGATAGATTTTTTTCTCAGTGTATAATAATGTTATTTGGGAAAAGTTTGTTACAACAAAGGTTTCTAGTTAAGGAGGCTGGAAAGGGTTCCCATAAATGAGTGCACACTCATAAAAAATTCTAAGATTTCTATATCGCCAAAAAGGTAATATTGATGTGATATACCATATTAAAGCTTATGAAACGGGGAGTTCAATTTTTAAAAAATCATCACGTATGCGGTTGTCATGACAACAACAGATTTTCGGCAAACTGACGTAAAATTTCAATATAAATATTCATATCTTAATTTCTGTTCGGTGAAAGTTTTTTTAAAACTGCATATGATGAGTTCGCTAGTTGACCTTTCATATGAGCAAAAATTAAAAAATTCTGTAATGCAGAATTCATGAAATATTGCAAAAACCGTATTTTAGATATAAAAAGACTTCCCCATTACAGAATTTTTTTATATTTCATCAACACACTCTTAAACTTAGTTAGAATAGAAAAACAAAAGATTAAAAAAAGTCACCGAGTAGTTTTTGAGATATTTGCTCAAATTTATCGTGTACGCGTCAGAGGGGTCTCGTAAAATTACTCAAACTGCGCATGCGTCATTTTGCCTCAATTGAAGCTCGAGACAAGCAAACAGAACCATTTTGTGCAAAATAATGTGGATGAGATTGATGCTTTTTGCTCTCTAAAAAAAGCTTTAGGTCGAATATTGACTTCCATCCATTATAAATACGAAAATTTGTCAAAAAAGTGCTTTGTCTTGTTCAGTCACTTCGTATTTCGTCATCAAATTAGCGCGCGCACTCGGCGCGCGCTCAAGAACCATTTCTAGCCTCCTTAAATTGAGAGCTGTTTCTCAAAATGGTTCAATAAAAAATCAAGGCTACTTGAAGACGCTCACTAAAATCCGCGAATAAATGAAAGAAAAAAACAAAGGAACATCAGGAAAAAATAAAAAAAAAATAAGAAGAATTAGAAAAGAGAAGAAAAGAGAAGAAAAGAAAAGAAAAGAAAAGAAAAGAAAAGAAAAGAAAAGAAAAGAAAAGAAAAGAAAAGAAAAGAAAAGAAAAGAAAAGAAAAGAAAAGAAGTGTTGCAAATCTTATATGCTAATGTCACTAGCTAAGAATGACAAATTTTTGCTTCTTTCCTCTCATGCTTTATTCAATATATAATCAACGTAGTTTGCTAGTCGGAAATGGAGCAATACAATTATAAGAGTCTTTTTTCTTATGATTTATATTATTCAATGATCACTAGAACTTTGTTAGTCGGAACCGGACAATACAATTATAAAAGCCCTTGAAATCATACAATGTATACAACAAAGTACAGATGGCTGCTCCTAAAAGCTGTTAATGTTGTGCATGAAAGGTAAAATCTCTCTATTTTAACCAATTTTAATTTCTTTACGTTATAATATCTTTGCTTGAGTCATTTTGTATATTAAGTGCCGGTTTTAGTTAGTTTAATAAATAAATATTTTAGTTGACACTCCTCCTCGTTTTCAGTGTCAATCAATCCACATATAGCGTAGGACTATGTCCAATATTCTATACACACACACATCACCCAACTCACAGGTTGATTTTCGGTATGGAAAGAAACACCGGAGAGGGAGAAGTAGCCTACAGAAAAAACCCTCGTGGCAGGGGAGAGAACAACATCAAACAGATTCAATACGATATTATAGCCCTATAGTCGGGAACTGAGCCCGGACCACAGCGGCGGTGAAAGGCAAGGGATGAACCCCTTGGCCACCTCATTGCCATGGATAAGTGTAAATCTTGCTATTTGAAAGCTCTGGATTAATGGTCTGAGTAGTGCAGTTAAATTAACACTTCATCGAATCAATGTTTCTAATTTTAGTAGGATTTCTAATCACTTTAAAATGGGGTATTTCCAACGTGCACGAGTTTCGTCTCTCCCCCATATTCTTCATAAGTCGTTGAGATTACAGTGTTACTTTACAGGAGCATACCCAATTGAAACTACTATACGAAACCGAAACCGAAACATGATCACCATTTTTTCTACGCAAGGGGAGACGTGGGTACACAGGATACGCATTGGTACTCGCATCATCGTGTTTATTTATAAGTGACTGAATTTCATAAAGTAGATAACACTGAGTACATATTCTGCTTCGAAATGCCTGAGCTGATGGCATCACAATCCCTTGAGCCAATCAACCGTAACCCATAATGTTGTAGCTAGAGGATGTAGGGGTCAGAAAAGGGACCATCAGAGCCGTACATGCAGGAGAGGGGGTAGTCCCCCTCCCCTTGCCTGCGTAGCGGCTGCCTCCCCAAAAGGAGGGTTTTGATGGTCCAAAAAGCGCCAGCTACGCAGGCTCCCAACTAGCAAAGGACCCCCTACTAGCAATGGAGAAGGGTACATGTTTTTCTACCTTAACTATTTTTGAAAGTAAAGACAAAAACGTCATGAAACGGCTTGGCTCTCTACTTTCATACGTTTGTCTTTACTGCCTTTAAAGATTATTTTTAAGTCAAAATTATTACAAAGATTATTTCTTTGTCAACATGAATAAAACTTATGTTTTACACCGCAATATCTCTTTGAATGCCTGTCTGTAGTTAGAACTTTGAAAAGCATACAATACCGGGTTTACTGCTGACTGTACCACATAAATGTAACTTATTCTCATGGTTAGCATAGTTCTGTACTTTTTCGGGTCGTAGGTAATTAAAATCAACGAAATTATGGCTGGAAAATAGCAGATAAAGAACACCAGAGTTACTGAGATAGCGACCTTGATGATACTACGCTTGGTTTGAAGCTCCTCTGCTGCCGCTACGTTTTGCGGTGAAACAGTGTTGCTGAAATACAAGTCTCGTACTATTTGAACGTAGCAAAATGTTATGACAAAAAAAGGAATGCACACCAAAAGAACTCCCCCTACAACTGTAAAGGGAGGAGATCTGGTTGCGTTATAAAGCTCAGTTGTCAGGTTGCATCTTCTTCTCTTGTCATCATAGTATCCACAGATATACAACGGGGAAGTAACCGCCAAGGAGAACAACCACACAGCCATGATGGCATATCTCACGGTGTCTTCTCGTAGTCTCATTCCCGTTCTCATTGGCTTCACTATGGCATGGTACCTCTCTACAGCTAACACTACCAACGTTTCAATCGAAACGACGCAAGAGGTTATAGGAATATGATTCGAAATGATAAACTTGCAAAGAAAGTCGAGAAAATGACCTTGGAATGGAAACTTCAGCTTCTGAATTCGCATTAAAGGTAGACATCCCAGATTCAAGATATCGGCTACCGCCATGTTGACTAAGAGACAATTGGTGGTTGAACGTAGAGATCGTTTCTTGTACACTGCAAGAATCACAAGAACATTTCCAAAGATACCACCAAATACTGTTATCGCTGCAAGAAAATGAAACAGCACATTAAAGTCTTGTTGCCAGTTTTTTTCCATTCCTGGTTTAGATTCTTAATTTTCCTAGTGGTGTACTAACGCTACAATAGCTGTATAGATTTGTCCATGACGCAGGTGCTTCATCTGAAAACTTTGACTTTATTTGTACAAAACATCTCTTTTGTGCTTCCGATATGGCCGCTTGCTTTTCGCATTAAATTACATCTTGCTTTTGTCTTTTAAATTTGCTCTTGTTCGCGCTGAGATATTGCTGTTATGGCGCGTGTCAAAGTCTGATATAAAGCTTTGCTCTGAGGCGAGGAACTTCATATATAATTCAAGTGCACTTGCAACCTTGATAAAAAAGGACTATTGAACATCAAGAAAATCAGTGAGTGAGTGTCGGATTTGTTATCCATTATTGAAAATAGCGGAGCTCTCTTATATCTGTCAAATATATGTTTGTCTTGTAGTTGTTTCGAACTGTTTTTCCTGAATACAGGTGCGGAGTACACATATGTAACAAATTAAAGTCGCCCAGCTTGTTGGCTAAGAAATTTCTCCCAGTTTACCGTGGTATTTCCTCTTAAATTTACCACGGTTTTCTTCATCTAGCCGTCAAAATGTTGTGGACTCACGAGGCGTAGCCGAGCTTGTAACAACCGCATTTATTCTTTACCAGCACTAGTATTAATTAAGAACGATGGCCCAACAGCCACAACACATTCAAAATCAACACACTTATAGCCCGTCACCTGAGACCCGAAATTTTCGTTTTAAGAGGATTTTTTTCCATATCAAGTAATTTCCAAAAGTGCCAAAATCTAGCCCTCCTTGCAGTTTTTAATTCAAATTTTCACCTTCGATTAACAGTCAAATTCTATTTTTACCAGTTAGAAATTCATCTAATAGAATGAAATGCCTCGGTTTGCAACTGTCTTTGGAATTGTACAGAGTTATTATCCTGCATTATTTTTATCTTATTTTTTGGGATAGTGGTACTATTTGAAAAGAGGCAAAACATTGTTATTGAAATAGTGTGGCAGGGTATTCTAAAGTTGTACCCAATCTTCCAAAGACGATACGATCAAAAATGTTCAGGTTTCCTTTGGTGTGTTCTTCCATCAAGGCTACACGTCATCGAAACGCGTTTTTAGCCAGCATAGAGAAAATGTGGAAAGAGGATCGACTGGAAAATGGTATTGTACTTTCAAAGAAATCGAGAAAATTAAAAGAAAATGATTTTTGAGACTTTATCCAACTGCAGCTGCAAGCGTCAAGTTGTAATGGACGATTATGCAGCTATGCCTGAATATTTATCATGCTCGATTCATATCCAACCAAGTTGTCGCTAAAACAGTTCTTTATTAGGACACAAAATTAGCAGGGCGGACGAACATAAAGAGAACGATATCTGTTGTTGCGATGATATACGCTACTAATTTAGCTAAGGGACTGGTCATTATTTACAGGGAGGGGGGCTGGTCGAAATAGTGGGGGCCACAGATTTTTACGCTCACTCTGTAAGATCCTGTAAGAATGTTATGTGTGTATGTATGTAGAAAGGGGGGAGGGGCCATCAAAAATTGAGTATTACCTTTTTCATTTGCACCAGCCCCCCCCCCCTCCCCCTCCCTGTAAATAATGACCAGTCCCTAATGTCGTTAGGACTGCGTTGACGGATTATATAATTTTAGTCAAACCATTGTTATCTATAAGACTTCAACACAATCAGAATTCCCACCCGTATTTGCAGTTCAATGCTAACACAAGCTTTTTTCTTCTTCTTCTTCTTCTTCTTCTTCTTCTTCTTCTTCTTCTTCTTCTTCTTCTTCTTCTTCTTCTTCTTCTTCTTCTTCTTCTTCTTCTTCTTCTTCTTTCCTTTTTCAGTTTTTCTTTTTCATGCGGGCGCGGTGGATGGACAAAATCATCATGGACCGTCATAAAAATGAAACGAGTTCAATTAAACAAGTGAAAAGTAATATATGCACTTTTGCACTTTTTCGATTTTTATTAATTTTGTCCCAAAAGGTTTAAAAATGAAATGCAATTCACATAAATTGCTCCATATTGGCCAAACAATATTCCCTGGTTATTAATGGTACTTTTTGGAAAAAAAAATACCCTTTTTGTACAAACCCTAATACTTGCACTACCACACAGGAATTAGATGATAAAATTGTACAAACCATACACTTTTATAACTGCTGTTTATTACTACATTAAGTTGGTTAACATATATTACAGATTTGCTGACAATGTTCATAGACTGTTCTATATAAATGACACCAAATTTGCTTTTCTATAACATTTCTGACAAACTATTACAAAAAGGATCACTGATGATTGGAAATTGAACCATTAAACTTTGGAATCTCATCGGTAATGGCTATATGAAAAATTTGTGTTTGAATATGAATGAAAACATGAGAAGCGATGGTGGAAAGAGACATAAATTTATGTCCCTTGTAACAGAAAACATAAATTTATGCTCACACAAAGGACATAAATTTATGTCCCTTGTAAGAGAAAACATAAATTTATGCTCTGGTACAAAGGACATAAATTTATGTCCCTTGTAAGAGAAAACATAAATTTATGCTCTCACACAAAGGACATAAATTTATGTCCCTTGTAACAGAAAACATAAATTTATGCTCTGGTACAAAGGACATAAATTTATGTCCCTTGTAACAGAAAACATAAATTTATGCTCTCACACAAAGGACATAAATTTATGTCCCTTGTAAGAGAAAACATAAATTTATGCTCTCAAAGGACATAAATTAGAAGACGTCTGGTGACCTTTCCAGTAAAATTAGCGACGATTTTTGGAAAAATTTAATAAGTCCACTCCCCAAATGTTCATTCAAGCGAATCGAGCGGCAAAATGACAACAGGTGAGAACATCGTGATTTTTCATTAAGACTGAAAGTGTTTCAAATACAACTTATTTCCTTTCCTTTAAACTTCTTTTAAGCATAATTATTTTGATTTTTTAACTTCTGTTGCTGTTTTTCGCCAAGCTAAAAAGTGACAGCTATTTGTTTGTGGAGCCAGAGTTTCTAATTACGATTTCAATACTTTAATGTTTTATAGTAAAAAATGACTTTACAGGAAGCAAAATGGAAGAGAACGATCCAAATATTCTTGTACATTACGAAAAAAATTCAAATATTTCATTTGTGCACAAAAAATACTTTTTTAGTCATTCAAGACTGTTAGGCTGTCAAAAATACTTTTCGTGCGCCCTGCATACGTAGCGACAAGCCTTCAATTCCAAAATGCTAGAAAATGACATTAAAAATGCTTTTTTTCCCTCAGTAAAGAATTATCAAGGTTTCATATGACATAGAAATCATTTCTTTGGTATCTGACATTATATTAAAACTCCCAACTATCATATTTGACTTTTTTATCTCCCAAAATATGATCTTTGAAAGTGTGGTCTTGAACTGAGATGTGATGAAAATGATGCTTTGTAGCTTCGCAAAAAGAGTGAGGAAAAAGCTCAAAAATCAAACTAATTACGTACAAAAGCAGTTAGAAGGGAAACTAACAAGTTGTTATCACAGCCGTTTTAATATTTTCTCACCTGTTTTCATTTTCCCGCTCGATTCGCTAGAGCTTGAGTGCAAAAAGTAGACATGATTATTATCCAAAAATCTTCGCTAATTTTATTGGAAAAGTGGCCAGAAGTCTTCGGAAATGAGATTAATGTTTCCTTCATTGACTGATGTAAAAATCTTTCACTAAACCTGCTTTATCTTACCCTGCGAGCAGAGCCTCCCTTTACCTCCTCCTCAACCTCGTTCCTCGAAGAGAGAGAAGGGAGACTGCAGAAATCGTGTATTTTCTTTAGATATGATTCCGGGATAATTAGATGCATAATTTCCTGTTTGAAACCGGTTTAGAACCGGAATAGCTGCGCGAGTCTATAGGAAAGTGGTTATTTGCTGGCCAAAACTGAGCCCGCGTTTAAACAACAATCATGGCGGAATATTTGGAAAGTGTAAACTTTCAAAGCTCTTTTCAAATTGCCTTAGAACGTGTATTATCTAAAATAACTGGACTTCAACCAACCTCCCATCAAGAGCGAGCTTTAATGACTTTCTTAAGTGGAAAAGACACTTTCGTTTCGTTACCTACAGGCCACGGAAAATCCTTAATTTTCCAGTTAGTTGTTCCCGTAATGAAAGAACTCCATGCTTCGTCAAGCTTGACGGCTTTAAGGCCAAATTTTCCACAAGAAGATATTTGGTCGGTCATCAGTGCCTTAAGTGGCGCTATCACAATCAACGATGGGTTTTTGATAGGATAATCGCTAGGATATATATATCCTAGCGATTATCCTATCAAAAACCCATCGTTGATTGTGATAGCGCCACTTAAGGCACTGATGACCGACCAAATATCTTCTTGTGGAAAATTTGGCCTTAAAGCCGTCAAGCTTGACGAACCTGAACGTGATTCTGCAATCGATGAAGACATAATTTTTACCAGCCCTGAAACACTTGCTAGCAATTTTGCCACGATCATTTTATCTACGAGCATAAATTTATTTCCACTGACAACGAATATTTGGTAGTGCATCATTTATCTACGAGCATAAATTTATGTCCACTGACTATGAATATTTGGTAGCCCATCGTTTATCTACGAGCATAAATTTATGTCCACTGACAACGAATATTTGGTAGTGCATCATTTATCTACGAGCATAAATTTATGTCCAGTGACAACGAATATTTGGTAGCCCATCGTTTATCTACGAGCATAAATTTATGTCCACTGACTATGAATATTTGGTAGCCCATCGTTTATCTACGAGCATAAATTTATGTCCACTGACAACGAATATTTGGTAGCAGATCGTTTTGCTACGAGTACACATTTATGTCCATTTACAACGAGTAGTTGGCAGCGCAAATTAGGGAACTGTACATCGATGTCAAAATTCGCAAAAAGGTGCTTTATTGAGGAACATGGAAATTCTGTACAGCATTTTAATTACTCGTGCCCAGGCCTTTAGGCCGGGAACGAGTTATAAACTGCAAATGTTTTTTTTTTTTTTTTTTTTCCTGTGTTCGTCCTGAGGGACCTCTGATTGGTTAAGAACGTAAAAACAATGCCCTTCATTCATCACCTTTAAGCGACAGCGAACGCAAGCCAGGAACTTGAGGAATGCAAGATGGCCGACTTCAAAGAAAATAGCTTTCAGAGACGGGCTTTTCCTGCAGCAGAACAATGTAATTTGGAGCTTTTAACTCGAGATATACCTATATACTTATAAGAGCTTCAGAATGGGCTGTTATTTTGAGCTTCATCTCCAATACTTTGACCAAATATCGAACTCTAAATGGAGTACTTGAAAGCCGAGGCCCTCGCGATAACGACTATTTCCTGTGAGCTGGAAAACTACGAATTTCTCATCCTACATGTTGCTAAACGAACATACATAGAAGCAAGTCAATTATATTCCTCATTCAAGCATTCAAGAGATCTTGAGAGGTTTTTGTAGTGAATTTTAATTTAATATCGGAATGGCATGAAACTAGATTCCATTGACCTTGTATTTCGCGTTTGGTCACGTAACGTCTTTTATTCATATATATAACATCCGAAACATGAACGAAAAAATACACGATTTGTTATTGTGTCAAATATGCCGTTGTAGAAGTCTTTACAGCAAACAATTGAGATATATAGTGAAATAAGAAGTTGAATATAAAACTGGTATATTTTTGCATGTTGGAGATATCTAATACCTATGCATGATAATAGAAAGACAAAGGCACTAATAGCTGTTGACAGACAAACTGACTAATCAAGATATTTTTTAATTTAAGTTAGCCGATTCAAAAAAGGTCATTTGTTACGGTTAGCTATTTCCCGGAATGGTGAAGAATGCGTGAAACGGCTAGGGGAAGAGTACGAACGGAGCCGGTCATTGGAGCCTCCAGGGCTCCAGGGGCACGAGTGAACGCACGTGTGCGTCTAGTTCATTTTGTAACTTTCTGGGCTTTTTAATTTAAAAGTTCTAATTTGTTTAGTGTAGTATAAAAAGTTGACCGTAATGTACATATTTTGCTATTGATATTCAGTATTATGCTGAGAAATAACACATTATAGACATGTGTATTGTTAATAAAAACAACAGCAATATTTATGACACTGATTGTATCATTTTTTATTTTGGGTGTTGGAGGCAAGATCAGAAACTGTTCCTTTTAAACACTGTAGAGGATATGATATTTCAGGCATCAAGCATGAGGCCGTAAAATCTGTCCAATAAAGAATAATTGGCCAAAAAATAATAATCAAGTAACACACAATACTGTCTACTTTGAACACTTTTAAATTGGTCATCAACTTGTATTTTTTTTCATATTGTCATAAATGTACCTTTTTTAAAAATATATTAACAGAAATGTCCAATTTGACAGGCTTTTCTTTAAAAAAAGGCATTAGTGCAAAAGTGCATATATAACTTTTCACTTGTTTTAGCAACAACAACAACGACAACAACAACAACAACAACATCAACAACAAAGCTGAGACACTCTCAATGGAAATTCATCTCAGAACTGAACAGTGAAAAAACTGATAAAGAAAAAGGGCTTTGTACTTATATCTCGAGGAGTAAAATCCTATGGCTTTGCTTTTTAAAAAGCCTCAAAGCAATAAATGGTACTTTTTAAGCAAATTTAAATGTCCAATTGAATTCTATTTTGTTCAGCAGCTGTCAATGAATATACAATTTTGTGGTTGTACTGTATATACGAAATTAATACAAGGGCTTTTAATTTCTGAGAAAGCATAAACTTATATATATTTAAGGAATATAAAACGCGCGCGCATGTCTCTGTACTGTGATATAAATTAACACGATGGAAGATGTAGAGCAAGAAAAAAGCAAGCTTAGGAACACGAGGCGTAGCCGAGTGTTTCTCTTGCATAATTCGAGTGCTCTACATCTTCCAGAGTGTTTATATCACAGTACAGAGACATAATTTATATTGCTTTTATAAAATATTTTCGACGTTTTTTGAGCGAGCCATGTCTCTGTCCTCTGATATAAACATGGTAGCCAGCCAATCAGCGCGCGCGTTATATCTCAAATATTTTATAAACCTAAAAACAGTTTGTGATTGATTTCCTGAAGTATTAAAGTATTTGTCTCCTCCTTCTTGTCCAGAAAGAACAGAATAATTACATGATAATATACAAAACTATATATATATAGCGTCATTTATTCATTCAATTTACAAGTTATTTTAGCCAGTTATGTCAGTACACACATAGCTTTTGGTTGAATCACTACGTCGTCTAAACTGTACATACATGATCATCGTAACTATCTACGTAAAATTCGAAGCAAAGCATTGCGTACTTCTTTTATTCTCCAGCAATAAATCAATGGATTCAACGTACTGTTCATCAAAACAAAAGTAATAGACACATTTAGTGCATAATGCAATCCTACATTTATATCGACCATTTTTGCTTTTTGCATATCGTACACAATAAAGATTATAACAGAAGGCAAATAGCACATTAGAAATACCGCCATGATGTAGTACATTATATTGACAGATTTTTTGTACCTCTGCATGTTCATTGCCGGTTGTTGTGGTTGCTGTTGAGCATGGATCTGAGCAGAGTGTCTACGAATCACTCGAAAAATTTTTAGCATAAGATGGATATTAAGAGGAATCATCATTAAAACGAAAAAGTCATTGACAATTAGTATTAACCAAAGGTTATATTTGGTAAGTGCAAGACCCCATGGCAAACTAATCGCCCATAATATAATCAGAACTGTGTAAGACCGGTTTGTTGTGGCAAATTGTTGGTATCTAAGATGCATGTGAACAGCAAGAAACCGATCGAAAGTGATACACGTAACAGTTAGAAACGAAGCGGTTACCACTATCAAAAAGGTGCGAATGTATATATTGAAACTGTTCTCGTAAAAGGAAAAATTCTTCGTCAACCAAGCAATCGTATAACAGCAATAAGCCGGCTGAGTCACCACTCCGACACCAAAGTCAGAAATAGCCAAGCTAAGAGTTAAAATGTACGAAGGCGTACGCAAAGAAGCTGTCTTCACGAAAGTAATAATGACCAGGAGGTTTGAAGCTGCGGCCAGAATCGAGCTTAGAACATTGAAGACAATAAGGAAATATAGGGAGTTGCGGAAGTAATTATTTGTTTCCAGAATATGAGTCAAGTAGTGAAAATTGCTCAGTGCTTGCTCCTGTCTCAGGGTAGAATGGTTCATGTTGGATAAATTTCCCAAGGACGTTTGGTAGTTTTTCTCGAAGTTGTTTGAAGATGAGGTAGACTTTGTCTTGATGACAGACTTGAGGTTCTTTTTCAGAACTCAAAACGTATTTAAAGAACACATTGAATCTTCAATTTCACCGAAGGCCAATTGAGCAACTTTGTCAGAGAACAGTGGTTCTTTATAATTAAACAAACGTCTTAATGAAAGAGATGAGTAATTAACCATTTTACAAACATCTGGTCTAGCTTGGTCATCTGGTCTTTCAGAACTCAAAACGTATTTAAAGAACACATTGAATCTTCAATTTCACCGAAGGCCAATTGAGCAACTTTGCTAGAGAACTGGTTCTTTAAACAAAAGTCTTAATGAAAGAGATGAGTAATTAACCATTTCACAAACATCTGGTCTAGCTATTAATAGTAGTATGATTGATTCCCACGACTGTCCATGCTGTTTATTATCGCATTATTAACATATTTCGTGCAAAATAAAGGTAATGCAATTAACGTCAAACAAATAATGTAAAAAAACCGTACTTAGACTTTTTATTAATTTAAGATGATGGTAAAAAATGGTGAAGGAACAAAGAAAGGAAAAAGTCAAGCTAAGAATATTATCCAAAATTTAGACTTTCAAAAACTGGCTGCTTTTATTACATATTCGTTTTATGATTTCAGCCCTCCTTTTTATATGCCTAAGGCAAATAGGAATAGGAAGTTCAGTTCACCGCTAGAAATCTATCAGAAATCTAAGAAATGTCTAGAAATAGGAATTTTGTACTCTTAAATTAAAGATGAATGGAGACAAAGTAATATTTCCATTCAGCTTTTGAAGCATAGCAACCTAATTTCTGAATGTTCATATCAACTCAAGATTGATATATGATAGCATGCATTAGACGTTCAATAACTGTTTTATTACATGATATATTCGTTTTAAAATGTTTTCTTCTTTCCTTTTTATACATGCCCAAGGCGAATAGAAATATAAAGTTTCAACGTTATAGAAATTCTATGAATTAGAAATTCAATAAACTTCCAGACATTATAATTTCAAACTGTGAGACAATGGACGAGCGTTTCAATTCAACTTTTCAAGCGCCCAATATTGCATTTCTGATTTTAAAGTGGCAACCAAATTTCTGACTGGTCAGTACTTAATGTATGTCAGCATTAACGAATGGTGGCCGAGTGGCGAGAGCACCGGTGTAATATGCGTGACTGTCCCCCCATTTCAAACTGTCCCCCGGGGTCACTCTGTCATACCTTGGTACTATGACAAACAGTCCCCCATGGTAAAGTGTCCCCCGCGCAGTCTACAGAATTAAAATGGCGGACGATGTGCAATCAGCTCAGCGATATAAACTCCACAAAATACAACTGTTTTCGTGGGCTTTCTTTGAAATATCTTAAGACCTGACGATTATTAATCAGTGGAAAAGGATTAAAGATTCGTTGAAAGGTAAGTTCTACTTTTAATTTTTCTTCATACAGTGTAAATTTTTATAATCGCTCAGTCTAAATCCATGAAGTGACAGTAAGAAACTCTTTAGCTTAAGTGAATATTCTATATAATCTTATTGATTAGCCATTCTACATTTCTTTTAAGACAAAGAGACTTTTTCTTGTCTGATTATGAATTGCACGTAACTCGGCTTGATATTGATAACTGAACTTCATTTGAATCCAAAATCGCGATAGACTTTTAATGATCCTGCACGTCATTTAGGCGCTAGAACGAAGTCCTACATACATTAATAAAGATTATTTATTATACATATTTACAAAACTAAAAGGCTAAAAAGTTTTTCTTAAAATGTTTAAACGTTTTCGACCTATGGTCATCATCACGGAATATATACTAAGTGACTCCCTTGGGGAATAGTTGTGCACGATGAAGCACGATGTTGTTTGTTTAGAGATGGTGCTTTCTGCTGAATGGCGAACCATTCTACGACTATATTATTATACATATCATTTTCAAATTCAATTTCGGAAAAATTCTCTTAAATTTGCAACAAAAATATATACCACTTTACGATCACTATAGTAATGATTTGTACAGTAGACACTTTGTCATGACTATGAATGGTCTATGATAGACAGTCCCCCTTCACAATATACACAGGGGACACTTTGTCATGAGTATGAATGGTCTATGATAGACAGTCCCCCTTCACAATATACACAGGGGACACTTTGTCATGAGTATCAATGGTCTATGGTAGACAGTCCCCCTTCACAATATACACAGGGGACACTTTGTCATGAGTATGAATGGTCTATGATAGACAGTCCCCCTTCACATAATACACAGGGGACACTTTGTCATGACTATGAATGGTCTATGATAGACAGTCCCCCTTCACAATATACACAGGGGACACTTTGTCATGACTATGAATGGTCTATGGTAGACAGTCCCCCTTCACAATATACACAGGGGACACTTTGTCATGACTATGAATGGTCTATGAGAGACAGTCCCCCTTCACAATATACACAGGGGACACTTTGTCATGAGTATGAATGGTCTATGATAGACAGTCCCCCTTCACAATATACACAGGGGACACTTTGTCATGAGTATGAATGGTCTATGATAGTCTGTCCCCCTTCACAATATACACAGGGGACACTTTGTCATGAGTATGAATGGTCTATGATAGTCTGTCCCCCTTCACAATATACACAGGGGACACTTTGTCATGAGTATGAATGGTCTATGATAGACAGTCCCCCTTCACAATATACACAGGGGACACTTTGTCATGAGTATGAATGGTCTATGATAGACAGTCCCCCTTCACAATATACACAGGGGACACTTTGTCATGAGTATGAATGGTCTATGATAGACAGTCCCCCTTCACAATATACACAGGGGACACTTTGTCATGACTATGAATGGTCTATGATAGACAGTCCCCCTTCACAATATACACAGGGGACACTTTGTCATGAGTATGAATGGTCTATGATAGACAGTCCCCCTTCACAATATACACAGGGGACACTTTGTCATGAGTATGAATGGTCTATGATAGTCTGTCCCCCTTCACAATATACACAGGGGACACTTTGTCATGAGTATGAATGGTCTATGATAGACAGTCCCCCTTCACAATATACACAGGGGACACTTTGTCATGACTATGAATGGTCTATGATAGTCTGTCCCCCTTCACAATATACACAGGGGACACTTTGTCATGACTATGAATGGTCTATGATAGACAGTCCCCCTTCACAATATACACAGGGGACACTTTGTCATGAGTATGAATGGTCTATGAGAGACAGTCCCCCTTCACAATATACACAGGGGACACTTTGTCATGAGTATGAATGGTCTATGATAGACAGTCCCCCTTCACAATATACACAGGGGACACTTTGTCATGAGTATGAATGGTCTATGGTAGACAGTCGTCCCCCTTCACAATATACACAGGAGACACTTTGTCATGAGTATGAATGGTCTATGATAGACAGTCCCCCTTCACAATATACACAGGGTCACTTTGTCATGAGTATGAATGGTCTATGATAGACAGTCCCCCTTCACAATATACACAGGGGACACTTTGTCATGAGTATGAATGGTCTATGGTAGACAGTCCCCCTTCACAATATACACAGGGGACACTTTGTCATGACTATGAATGGTCTATGATAGACAGTCCCCCTTCACAATATACACAGGGGACACTTTGTCATGAGTATGAATGGTCTATGATAGTCAGTCCCCTTCAACAATATACACAGGGGACACTTTGTCATGAGTATGAATGGTCTATGGTAGACAGTCCCCCTTCACAATATACACAGGGGACACTTTGTCATGAGTATGAATGGTCTATGATAGACTGTCCCCCTGCACAATATACACAGGGGACACTTTGTCATGAGTATGAATGGTCTATGATAGACAGTCCCACTTCACAATATACACAGGGGACACTTTGTCATGAGTATGAATGGTCTATGGTAGTCAGTCCCCCTTCACAATATACACAGGGGACACTTTGTCATGACTATGAATGGTCTATGATAGACAGTCCCCCTTCACAATATACACAGGGGACACTTTGTCATGACTATGAATGGTCTATGATAGACAGTCCCCCTTCACAATATACACAGGGGACACTTTGTCATGACTATGAATGGTCTATGATAGACAGTCCCCCTTCACAATATACACAGGGGACACTTTGTCATGAGTATGAATGGTCTATGATAGACAGTCTCCCTTCACAATATACACATGGGACACTTTGTCATGAGTATGAATATTGGTCTTTGATAATCTGTCCCCCTTCACAATATACACAGGGGACACTTTGTCATGACTATGAATGGTCTATGATAGTCTGTCCCCCTTCACAATATACACAGGGGACACTTTGTCATGACTATGAATGGTCTATGATAGACTGTCCCCCTGCACAATATACACAGGGGACACTTTGTCATGAGTATGAATGGTCTATGATAGACAGTCCCACTTCACAATATACACAGGGGACACTTTGTCATGAGTATGAATGGTCTATGGTAGTCAGTCCCCCTTCACAATATACACAGGGGACACTTTGTCATGACTATGAATGGTCTATGATAGACAGTCCCCCTTCACAATATACACAGGGGACACTTTGTCATGAGTATGAATGGTCTATGATAGACAGTCCCCCTTCACAATATACACAGGGGACACTTTGTCATGAGTATGAATGGTCTATGATAGTCTGTCCCCCTTCACAATATACACAGGGGACACTTTGTCATGAGTATGAATGGTCTATGATAGACAGTCCCCCTTCACAATATACACAGGGGACACTTTGTCATGACTATGAATGGTCTATGATAGTCTGTCCCCCTTCACAATATACACAGGGGACACTTTGTCATGACTATGAATGGTCTATGATAGACAGTCCCCCTTCACAATATACACAGGGGACACTTTGTCATGAGTATGAATGGTCTATGAGAGACAGTCCCCCTTCACAATATACACAGGGGACACTTTGTCATGAGTATGAATGGTCTATGATAGACAGTCCCCCTTCACAATATACACAGGGGACACTTTGTCATGAGTATGAATGGTCTATGATAGTCTGTCCCCCTTCACAATATACACAGGGGACACTTTGTCATGACTATGAATGGTCTATGATAGACAGTCCCCCTTCACAATATACACAGGGGACACTTTGTCATGAGTATGAATGGTCTATGAGAGACAGTCCCCCTTCACAATATACACAGGGGACACTTTGTCATGAGTATGAATGGTCTATGATAGACAGTCCCCCTTCACAATATACACAGGGGACACTTTGTCATGAGTATGAATGGTCTATGGTAGACAGTCGTCCCCCTTCACAATATACACAGGGGACACTTTGTCATGAGTATGAATGGTCTATGATAGACAGTCCCCCTTCACAATATACACAGGGTCACTTTGTCATGAGTATGAATGGTCTATGATAGACAGTCCCCCTTCACAATATACACAGGGGACACTTTGTCATGAGTATGAATGGTCTATGGTAGACAGTCCCCCTTCACAATATACACAGGGGACACTTTGTCATGACTATGAATGGTCTATGATAGACAGTCCCCCTTCACAATATACACAGGGGACACTTTGTCATGAGTATGAATGGTCTATGATAGTCAGTCCCCTTCAACAATATACACAGGGGACACTTTGTCATGAGTATGAATGGTCTATGGTAGACAGTCCCCCTTCACAATATACACAGTGGACACTTTGTCATGAGTATGAATGGTCTATGATAGACTGTCCCCCTGCACAATATACACAGGGGACACTTTGTCATGAGTATGAATGGTCTATGATAGACAGTCCCACTTCACAATATACACAGGGGACACTTTGTCATGACTATGAATGGTCTATGGTAGTCAGTCCCCCTTCACAATATACACAGGGGACACTTTGTCATGACTATGAATGGTCTATGATAGACAGTCCCCCTTCACAATATACACAGGGGACACTTTGTCATGACTATGAATGGTCTATGATAGACAGTCCCCCTTCACAATATACACAGGGGACACTTTGTCATGAGTATGAATGGTCTATGATAGACAGTCCCCCTTCACAATATACACAGGGGACACTTTGTCATGAGTATGAATGGTCTATGATAGACAGTCTCCCTTCACAATATACACATATGGGACACTTTGTCATGAGTATGAATATTGGTCTTTGATAATCTGTCCCCCTTTGATTATCGTGGTTCCCCTGATTATAATGATTGTCAAGACTATTATTTTATGAGACAGAATACAAGATACTGCTACATGCTTGAACTTGTGAGAATTTTAATTTTCAGTAGTTTTTGGTTTTATAGTGCTGATCAATACATTTTCTAATGTACAGTTTAATTAATATTTACTGTCTTTTTTTAGTTCACAAAAAAAAAACATTCTCAGTGATTTTTGTGATAACATCTTTGTCATCAGTTTTCTTTTCTGAAATTACTACTTTCCCTTGATAGTGTTTTGAAACACGCCTAATGCATGTTAGATTCACATGGTAATAATAATTGCGCCATGCATCATGGTAACTGTTATTTTTCTTCATGAAAAATGGATTTATTTATTTTCATAGTGTTTCACTACATATCTATCAATATCAACATTAAAAGGGATTCTGCAACCCTGACACCTCTTTATTCTTTTGTTTAAGGGGATGATAATGTAATCCGTAGACATTGGTTTTGTAGCTCCACTATTATCAGGTCTTCGAGCTCCACTGTTGTCAGGTCTTCTAGCTGCACTGTCATCAGGTTTTCTAGCTCCACTGTCGTCAGATTTTCTAGCTCCACTGTTGTCAGGTCTTCTAGCTGCACTGTCATCAGGTTTTCTAGCTCCACTGTCATCAGGTTTTCTAGAAAAAGAATCTATGGAACAGCTTTCGCATGTGAAGTCCATGGTACATGAGACACACTGCTCATGAAAGTGGCGACTACAGTCTGTACACTTTATGGCCTGAAATCATAAACTGTGAGTAAGCAAAGAAAATATTTATTTTTTGTTTAACTTAACTTAATTAATTTGTATGCAAAATGTGTATGCAATGATTTTAGTAAAGAAATTAAATAAAATAAATAATTGAAATATATTATCTCATGAATTCTTACCATATCAGTGATACTGTAAGAATTTATGAGATATTCTAAAAATTAATTAATAATTAATTTTTTTTCTTCTAAAAATTGTAGATTGAAATTTACTTACAAGATTGCTAAGTATCTGCCACCTACCTTTACCTTTTTAGACCCTATTTTGCAAATTCTACAAGTTGTTCCCAGGCTTTCTATAATTCAAACAATAAATGTTACACAAAATGAAAACATTTAATAAATGCCATGAAAATGAAATCAGTTAATATGAAGAAAATCAAAGGATTATGGCTTGAAATAAATTAGTGCTAATGTTGCATTTTATGTTAGTGTTGGTTCAAATGCATCCACATACATTTATATATTGTGTAGGTTATGACTGATCATGTTTCAGTATTGTATGTAGCTACCTGATGCATTAAGTAGGGCCAGGGCTATTTCCTTTCTGTATTTCCATACAAATTCCTTATTTGTTCCAATGTTACCCAAAAGATGCTCTTTATTTTTGGACATAGCATTCTGCAAACTGAAAAATGTGTTTTTTTAGATTGTGACCTGTGGATACTTATGAATTATGTGTTTACTGATAAATAATCTTAAAAAGTTATGGTTATGTTTGAACAAACTGAATGAATTGGGGATATCCCATACAGTTACCTTGAGAACAAATACACCACAACTGGAGCTATCCTGTTGTTTGGGGTGTGTTGGTGATTTTATTGAAACTTTTTCACCAAGTTTTTTTCCAAGTTTTTTTCCAAAAATGGTCAAGAAAGTTCCTGATATTGAAAAGTATAAAACAAACTATTAATGATTGATGTGCATGGTCATTCTAGCTTTGAAATTGTACATACATGTAATGATATTTATGGTTGATTCAATCCATTGTACTGAGGAATGAAAGCTGTAGTTCCTGATCTGATACAGCGAACAATAATTCAGAAGTTCTGACTGTGTAGACTATATATATCGCTAGTCTTCTGCAGCATTGTATTCTGGAACATTTCACTCAATATAATAAAAGTAATACTGAACAAAAGATTTATAAATTATGACAACTTTTCTTTTGTGTTATTTCACTGAGATAACAGCCCTAGAATTCATAGTTGCAGTAGAATAGTAATAATATATATTGTATAGTCAATGCGCTATCCATGCATAGCATTAGTCCGGTGGGGGGTCTCCTATATATAAGAGGGCAGGGATACTGGTTGGATATTTCAAAAATGACCTCTAAAATTGGGTACCAGCTATTGTAAGTCTCTGAGTCAGCTAAGTCCACTAAAGTCAGAGACACCTAAAAATTGATTCTTTTACAGTATTACCTGTTATGAGCTTTTGGCTACTGTATTTATAATCCCCTCCAATCAGTCAGTTATACACAGTTTTGTAAAGATCATGCATGCGCATGGTCAAATTTCATCAATAATATTGGCCATTACAGAATGCCATGTGCAATAAATGATGAATTCATTATAATTTTGTAACCCATGGCCAGCTTGCAAATAATATTCAAAGAATCTGAAAAACTTACATTTTTGTAATTATGTTGTTATAATTTTGTTATTTAACTCCAAAATTATGAATTTATAACTGACAGAATGTACCTCCATTGTTGATGAATCCTTCGTTGCTTAGCATTTGATTCTAATCCAAGAGGGTTTAGGTAAATTAAGTTGTGTTCTTTTGGCTTAAATACCTATCAATATTGTGCAAGGACATAAATTGTTAAAATTTCTTTCTTTGCTAAGCATATTATATTATTAAATGTTAAAACTAGTATTTTTATTATTACTTGTTTAATCTGAAAGTATTTAATGCATATGTGTGTCTAAGGGTGATCTGAAGACATACATGAAATATGAATTAAAACATATTCTTCAAAAAATGATAAATTACGATAACTCCTTTTCGAGCAGTGTCAAAAATTGATGAACTCAATAAAATTTATCAGAGGGATCATTCAAGATGTCCTCATTGGCAGGTGTACATAAAAAATAAAATTCATTGTATTTTAATGAATTCACAAACCACAAGGCACCAGTGCTTCCCCTCCTCATTTACTGCTCCCACCATGGTTTCATAGTTGTAAAAATCATTCTGTAAAAAGAATTTTTTTTTTTTTATTTCACAGAATCGCAAGAACAAGATCATGACCTTTGATGTTCTCGTGAAAATACCTTGACGGAAGTGCGCAAGTGGCGCATTCAATTACTCCTCTTATTCGATACAAATGGCACAGTGGACAACTCGGCCACAAGAAATGGGGAGAAGGGGGGGGGGGGGGGGCAAGGTCCATAAAGGTTTGGCGGGATACGAGATACGCCTTTTTTTCAAGGCGGGATTCGGAATTTGGGCTAAAATTGGAGCGACAAGCGAGATCCTAAGTTACGAGCGGGAGCGAGATTCTTTGTTTTTGTAGTTGTCGAGATTCAGGAGATCACAAGGATTTGCTGCGGGATACGGGATTACAACTCTATGTGGTAGTCTTTGTGAATCCATATCGATATTAAACACTGTAAATGCAAAGAATTAAATACGTACGTGTAACACAAAGGCATGTATTTGATGTTATTTTTACTTAATAATTAGTTCATAAAAAATATGATCGGATTTCGAAATAAAATGGGCGGGGATGCAGAGTTGCCAGCAAAAACGAGGGGGATCGATGGCAGGATTTGTAAACCCCTAGTTGAAACCTCAGAAGAAATGCACTGTAAAAGGATCCGGAGTACTCGTCCGGAAATCAAAAAAGACAAAAACGAAACAAAACAAAACAAAAACAAAAGATATCGGACTCTTTTAAAAAGGCTGGATCAGTGCTTTTTTAACCCCTAAGATATACCAGCGATAACACGTTGTTAATGAACATTTATATTATAATTATGAACATAAAATTGGACGGTCGATACACTTTTCTTGGGCAATTATCTTCCATTTGATAACAAGATAATAAGCAATGATACCCTAAGAGAGAGTCCAGGAATTTAAACATCCTAAAAGATACCAAATCGCTGATTTTCACAAGACATACGACGATCTTTTTCCAATGACCTACAATGGAGTCATCCACGGGGATGAAACTGATCACTCACCAATACTTAATCCCATTTGTACAGTATTTTCACAAATTTCAAGTGGATAAATAAATTTTCCCATGCCCATTTTCTTTCCCAAACAATATTACATTAATATGAAAAAATGTTCAAAATGAAGAAATGATAAATATTCAAGTGTCTCCTGTGTATATTGTGAGATGGGACAGTCTCTCATAGACCGTCCATAGTCATGACATTTAAGTGTCCCCTGTGTATATTGTGAAGGGGGACTGTCTACCATAGACCATTCATAGTCATGACAAAGTGTCCCCTGTGTATATTGTGAAGGGGGACTGTCTACCATAGACCATTCATAGTCATGACAAAGTGTCCCCTGTGTATATTGTGAAGGGGGACAGTCTATCATAGACCATTCAAAGTCATGACAAAGTGTCCCCTGTGTATATTGTGAACGGGGACAGACTATCATAGACCATTCATACTCATGACAAAGTGTCCCCTGTGTATATTGTGAAGGGGGACTGTCTATCATAGACCATTCAAAGTCATGACAAAGTGTCCCCTGTGTATATTGTGAAGGGGGACTGTCTATCATAGACCATTCATACTCATGACAAAGTGTCCCCTGTGTATAATGTGAAGGGGGACTGTCTATCATAGACCATTCATAGTCATGACAAAGTGTCCCCTGTGTATATTGTGAAGGGGGACTGTCTATCATAGACCATTCATACTCATGGCAAAGTGTCCCCTGTGTATATTGTGAAGGGGGACTGTGTGTCATAGACCATTCATAGTCATGACAAAGTGTCCCCTGTGTATATTGTGAAGGGGGACAGTCTATCATAGACCATTCAAAGTCATGACAAAGTGTCCCCTGTGTATATTGTGAAGGGGGACAGTCTATCATAGACCATTCAAAGTCATGACAAAGTGTCCCCTGTGTATATTGTGAAGGGGGACAGTCTATCATAGACCATTCAAAGTCATGACAAAGTGTCCCCTGTGTATATTGTGAAGGGGGACTGTCTCTCATAGACCATTCATAGTCATGACAAAGTGTCCCCTGTGTATATTGTGAAGGGGGACTGTCTATCATAGACCATTCATACTCATGGCAAAGTGTCCCCTGTGTATATTGTGAAGGGGGACTGTGTGTCATAGACCATTCATAGTCATGACAGTGTCCCCTGTGTATATTGTGAAGGGGACAGTCTATCATAGACCATTCATAGTCATGACAAAGTGTCCCCTGTGTATATTGTGAAGGGGGACTGTCTATCATAGACCATTCATAGTCATGACAAAGTGTCCCCTGTGTATATTGTGAAGGGGGACTGTCTATCATAGACCATTCATACTCATGGCAAAGTGTCCCCTGTGTATATTGTGAAGGGGGACTGTGTGTCATAGACCATTCATAGTCATTACAAAGTGTCCCCTGTGTATATTGTGAAGGGGGACTGTCTATCATAGACGATTCATAGTCATGTCAAAGTGTCCCCTGTGTATATTGTGAAGGGGGACTGTCTGTCATAGACCATTCATACTCATGACAAAGTGTCCCCTGTGTATATTGTGAAGGGGGACTGTCTCTCATAGACCATTCATAGTCATGACAAAGTGTCCCCTGTGTATATTGTGAAGGGGGACAGTCTATCATAGACCATTCAAAGTCATGACAAAGTGTCCCCTGTGTATATTGTGAAGGGGGACAGTCTATCATAGACCATTCAAAGTCATGACAAAGTGTCCCCTGTGTATATTGTGAAGGGGGACTGTCTCTCATAGACCATTCATACTCATGGCAAAGTGTCCCCTGTGTATATTGTGAAGGGGGACTGTCTATCATAGACCATTCATACTCATGACAAAGTGTCCCCTGTGTATAATGTGAAGGGGGACTGTCTATCATAGACCATTCATACTAAAGAAAAAAGAAGAAAAGTAGAAAAAAGACAGAGTCTATTTAAAAGGAATAAAGAATTGGATAACACAACTAGTGCAGAGACAATGTACAACATTAAGCTTACATGATTTTATTGACGCTTAATTAATTGGGTAAGACATTGGCCTTTTAGTTTGATTTAGCTTCTAATATTTAAAAAATATATATAGTTCTAAGTGTTTATTTATTGATTGATTTTTAAATATTGGAATTAGAGCGAACAGGCTGTCACTCTCGAAGAGCGAAAGTTTTTCAGATTTTAAAAATTAATACATTAAGCGTGTAAACGTAAACTTAACTCAATTACAAATAAACATAAAAAATATGGCAAATACTAACCCCTAGCCATAAGAATACAGTAAGTTTCCAATTCAATCCTAGAATACAGGATACCTCGTTCCGAAATGGTATAATTACACTAATTTTGTACGAATTTCGATCATATGCAAGAAACTTCCATCGAGCGATCAATGGGGGACAGTTTATCATAGCGTGTGTGTAAACGCATGCGCAATAACGTTTACGCATGCGTAAAACCATAGGGGGACACTTTAAAATGGGGAGACATTCGCGCATATTACACCGGCCTTTCACCGCTGTGGTCCGGGTTCGAGTCCCGGCTCGAGCATCGGATCATATGTGAACTAGCAGGTGGGAAATTTGTCCGCGCATGCGTCGCGGGGGCTTCCTGTGGCACGCGGGAAAGTTAAAAATGTAAACAGTAATGGCTACAGTACATGGTCATATGATTAATGAATAGAATAGAGTGTTGAGCTTTCTAAACATCCTCTTTCCCTATAAATGATTTTTGTTATACCAAGCCTTTTATAGTTTAGCAATCTTTATAGTTTAGTAATCTTTATAGTTTGGTATAAACACTTGTATTATTGAAGCTTCGTATCAGGTTAGGTTTCGTTCGGTATGTAAATTTAACAAATGTATCAATTAAATTGACACATTGACCTGCTAATAGTTATTCTCAACAATCAGCTGTAGGGTGCGTTTCTACTATCTAGGCTTTTTAACATTCCTTTAGAGCAGCATTAAACCAGTATTTGTCGACTGTTTCCACTGTAAAACTCTTTGGTGGTATTATCATAATTAGATCTAATTACAATCGGTCACTTCAGATTGTTGTTGCCAGGAAAAGACAAGATTTTGCAATTCTTAAGAAGACATAATGTCACATTTGGTTCAAAACGAAGAACGGCTATCTTTAAACATCCAATATTTTCTTTTAAAAGTACGATTCTAGGGAAGTCTAAGCATTATTTAATAGATAATCACTGAGGCACGCAGCACAATGCGCCCTCAGCTGCCTGCATTATACCCACGATTGCTGTGTGCCGAAGTGATTATAATTACTGGTCAACTTCATAACCACCCAAATCACCAAAATTGTTTAAATTGAGGTATTTATTTATTTTTAAAAGTTGAAGTATTGTTTGAGCATGCGTAGTTCTGCTGATTTTGTATCCCACACGTTTTGATACCCGTGTTTGTCATAACAAAGAAAGGCTACGGTACTTAAATTCTGAATGGGGAGCTGGATTTTGAAAAGGCTCTGAAAAGTACTGTGACTGCTAGCTTAGTAGTTACATTACTTTATCATCCTGCAGATCTGGTTCCCCTGTAAGCAAAACACGCTGCATTATTATTATTAATGCTGTGGGATCACAGAATCACACAGCATTATTAAAAATAATGCCGTCTGCTAGATTAGACAGACGGCATTATTTGCAATAATGCAGCTGCTCTACGCTTTTTCTCTCTGCATTCGTTGGTATAATGCAGAGTGAAAACAATGAGTTTTGGGAAGAACAGTAATAGGCCATTTGCATGATGGCGTCATATATTACAACTACCAGAATGCTTTGCCCACTTTCTTTTGTAACATAATTAGTGCCAATTGTTTTGCTATTCTCAGGAGGGAATAAAAATCTGAATAAGAAAGAAAATTCGTAGAGTATTCTGGTAGTTGTAGTAAAATGACGCCATCGTGCAAATGGCCTATTATATAAATAATCTGGCAGATATCTTTCAACTAGCGTGCCCCGATTGGTTGCTTCAGTGGGGAGGACAATTTAAACCATATTTCTAGGTCGCTTAACTTTGGTGTGATTTCCTGTGTTTTTGCATTTTTGGCCTCTTTCTCGTGTAAACAGTAGAATATTTAAACTAGCTTAAGTTTTTCTTGTGGTGTTTCTTTCCGGAGTTTCTAAAGGTTCAAACGCTAGGGCGAGGGTTTGCAGCCCGTGCTTTTGAAGTGGTTTAAAAACTAACCAAATCCTATTTTTATTGTTTCAATGCAAAAATTCTGGAAATAAGAACTCAAATCATCGAGTGATTTTATATTTGCATTAAATTAACGTCGAACAATAGCTAAAATACAATACAATACAATACGTTTATTAGTAATTCCCAGAGGGGATTTTGAATACTAATTTACAAAATGTGTGTTGAGATAAAGCTTCTTAAAATTCCATCATGGTCAACGATTTAACGGATAGCATAGTGGTAAGTGAATGGACTAAGATTCAACGGGTTGAAGGTTCGAGGCTCGGTAGGGTCGATGCGTAAGATATCATTTGCGATTTTTTAAATATCAGAATAGTCAATTCCTTAAATTTTAAGACTTTCTGACTTCTAGTGTGCGTCTAAAATCTCAAATGCAGTGCATTGAAGGTAAAACTTCTCAAATGTGTGTAATGTGTGTATGGAATGACTAGTAACTTGGTAAAAAACCTGATGCAGGTCTTGAATTCAAAATTCACAACCTGTCCCGGGTCTTCCCCCGAAATTCAAAACCTACATTAAACAATGGAAATAGGGTGTGGTTGGTTTTTAAGCTAAACTAGTTTAAAATGTCCTAGTGGAAACGCACCCGTAAGTTTCGTAACTAGAAAGTTGATCGACGGAAGTCCAAGGTTAACTTAGCTAGGGGAACTTCCCTTTTCATCAAATGTCAAAGTTTGTAGCTTAGCCGTTTTCCTAAAATGGGAATGTTTTTGCTAGTTTAGAAAGTAAATGTTTCGTTTAAGATATATAGTGTTTTTAATAGTGTTAGCTAGCTCTAGCTCAGTTGTTATTGTTGCTCCTGAATTCGAAAGAGAGCGAGTGAGCAAGAGCATGATTAAACAGGATTTCACAGTAAGTCCAAGAAGTCTCTAGCTTCGTGTAGTTCCCGACCTCAGAGATCCCTACAACAGTTCCCTAACACTTTTCTCGAATTTCAAGTCCAATTTGGATGCTTTAAAAGCTCTCAAAGCTACTTCAAGTACTACAAATTATCTTGGTTTGAAGAAAATTCACGGTTGTCCTTCAGTGAGAGAATGCTGGATAGAGTACGAATTCAATGATAAATTATTCAAAATTCAAGGATTTACGTACAAAGAAGAAGTTTATTTTTTCGTCATTTACGACTTGGACTTGGGTATTTCTAGTGGCTTACTTGCAACTAATTTGGTTGGGAAACAATTCATAACTCGATCTACGTTTCTACTTTTCGTGTGTTGTTGACATTCATTCGAAGCTGTCTACTGACAATAAAACTGTACGTGGCCAATGTTGGACAAACTGTTGATGAATGGTAAGTGAAATTGTTGAAATTATAATGGGCTTTAAACAGTAGTCTAATGAAATTGGCAGCCATACTGTTTACACGCCTTCAAGCAATTTCTTTCCCAGAGCCCGCGTAACTTTCGGCCTGCGGCGACAAATCTCCCACCAGCTATGTGAATTGAGTTTGTTTGATGTGTTGTTCTCTACCATGCCACGAGAGTCTTTCTCCGGGTTCTCCGTTTTTTCTAGCTCCCTCAGCAAAAATCAACATGTGAGTTGAGCGATGTATGCAAAATATTTAATGTAGAGGTAGTAAGTGTGAGTGCCAGCAGAGGAATAGCCATTATGTGGATCTGCTGTAGAAAATTATTTATTTAGATTATTCATTGTCGATTTTCATAATAATATAGACCCAAATCAACTGTGGCTCACTTGAATATACAGGTGAAACACTAGTTCTCTGATATTATGTCAATTCTAAAAGCAATGCAAGTTTTTAATTTTTCGTAGCTCATTTACAATTGGCACTAAATTTAAAGGGAGCTGATACTAATAAATTAATTTCTGAATAACTAAACGCTTGTTAGGTGACCCACAGTGAAAAAAAGTATAATGATTGACTTAATGTGTTTTTAGGATTAGCAACCTATTTCTAAAACCACTCTAGAATTTTTATTGTGTTAATTTTAGTCCGATATTTTTCATTGTTTGACTTTCAGACATTAGAAAGATCTCAAATAGAGCTTTAATATCGTTGAAATAATCGACCAGTTGTTTATGAAGGAAGCGATCAGTTACTGATTTATCTTCAACATTAATTTGTTTTTATCAAGATCGAAACTTATCGTCAAAGCTCGACGGATTATGTTTTAAAGTGCGTCAGCTTTGTTTTTTCAAAGTGCGTGGGAATTCATTCAAAGAACGTCAGCTATTTTAAAGTGCGTCATTTACTTCAAAGAACGACAATTACTTCATACTGCGACAATTACTTGAGTTGGAGCACACATACAAAGTGCTATCAATTATTTGTTTAAAATATAAGCTGATAAATTTCTCAGTAATAATAAAAGCTAAGCAATTTCGACTACAAACAGAAGCCAAGAAAAATACAAAAATGGGTTTGCAATAACAAATTAACAAGATTCAAGAAAAGAATAATACCAATAAGTAAAATAAGTTTCTCGTTCTCAGTCTCCGCGCGGTTAAAATAACCGTTACAAAGGAAGCCCAAGGAGGAATAATAAGGAGTTGCCTGCGGAGGAGGCTAACATTCGCCGATCAGTGAGCGCACAACTGTAGATATCACAATTGCACACGCTATAACCCAGGATATACCTCAATGAATAAAAACAGAGGAATATGGATAGGGAGGTGGTTATACATGGCAAAGTCGTCAGGCTCAGAGTGGACTAAAAGGCAAGCATTACTGTACGTACTATTGTTTAGCACGAAAATCTTACAGTAGCTCGAAGCAAGGGAGAGAACGAACAAGAAACTCAAGCAGCATGTGATGCCCCGTCCGAGAATCGAACTCGGGACCACAGAGGTGACAGACCGGCGCTCTCAGCTCTCGGCCACCCTTGCTTTCCTAAGTAATTGAGGTAATCTTGTTAATGAGGGTGTTCCTGAGTTTGAGTTTACATTTGCGGTCGACCGATTTCAACTATATTTAATGCAAGAGCTATAATGCAGGCAGACAATTATACTCTTAACTTTATAGACAGCTACTCAGTAGATCTTGTGTGTTTAATGACGATCCCAATAAGTCCGAAGTCACCAAGTAGTACCAAGAGGATTCTACACTTTAATGGTAGAAAACAAAGTTTGTTTACTTGGTAAAAAGGTCACTTTGTTGAGACCAAAGCCTGAAGGTTTTATTATGTGAAGATTGTGCACCGATATCAACAAGAGAATACTTTCCTTGCACTCCTGCCAATCTGGAATGTTGGTATGAATACCATCGAGAAGATGGGCAAGACAAATGTAAACCAGACAAAGGCAAAAAAAATTAGTTGTGTTTAAATGGTGAAGTAGTGAAACCAGAAAATAAAGGGTACCGTCGTATATATCAAGTGATATGTGTGACAAACTTGGCACTACAGTAGACGATCCCAATAAATCCAACTACACAAGTAGTACAAGTGGATTCTACATGTATATGGTAAAAAAAGGTTGATAATTTGAAAAAAATAAGGTCGCATTTTTGAGAACAAAGCCGATTTTGTGTGTGTGTGTGTGTGTTATTTTTATTTTTTTATTTTTTGGTTTGTTTGTTTGGTTAATTGTTGTTGTGGTTTTAATGATGAAGATTATGCACCAACATCAACAACAGAATACTGTCCTTGTACTCTTGCTGATCGGGAATGTGGGTATGAGTACCATCGAGAAGATGGACAAGACGAATGTAAACCAGACAAAAGCAAAAAAATAATAATAATAATAATAGTTGTGTTTACATGGTGAAGTAGTGAAACCAGAAAATAAAGGGTACTGTCGTATACCAAGTGACATGTGTGGCACTACACAGTAGACAATCCCAATCAATCCAACTACACCAAGTAGTTCCAAGTGGATTCTACAAAAATAAAAAAGGTTGATAACTTGAAAACATTAAGGTCACTTTGTTGAGACCACTGTTTTTGTTTGTTTTTTTGTTTGTTTGTTTGTTTGTTTGTTTGGTTGGTTGTTGTTTTTTAATGATGAAGATTAAGAACCAACATCATGCAACAACAGAACACTGTCCTTGCACTCTTGCTGATCTGGAAGGGGGTTATGAATACCATCGAGAAATTGGACAAGACAAATGTAAAACAGACAAAAGCAAAAAGAAATGAGTGCAAAAATATGAGTTGCATTTATACGGTGAAGTAGTGAAACCAGAAAACAAAGGGTACCGTCGTATACCAGCTAATATGTGTGACAAGCATGGCACTACAGTAGACGATCCGATCCCAATCAATTCAACTACACCAAGTATTACCATGTGAACCATGTGAATTCAAGTACATGTATATGATCAGTGGTAAAAAAGGTTGGTCACTTGGAAAATCAAGGTCACTTTGTTGTCACCAAAGCCTGAATTTTTTGTGTTTTGTGTGTGTGGTTGTTGTTGTTGTTGTTGTTATTGATTTTTTAATGATGACGATTGTGCACCAACATCACCAACAGAATACTATCCTTGTACTCTTGCTGATCTTGAATGTGCATATGAGTACTAACGAGAAGTTAGACAAGACAAATGTAAACCAGACAAAAGCCAAAAAACTGAGTTGTGTTCACATGATGAAGTAGTGAAACCAGGAAATAAAGGATACTGTCGTATATCAAGTGATATGTGTGACAAGCATGGCACTACAGTAGAGAGGTTTCTTGATACCATGAAAAATGCAAGAATGAATCAATGTACAGCTATGGAGTTATATTGGATGATACAGAAGCCTGTAGAAAGAAGAATTCCATGCACGTCACTGCAGTAGACGATCCATGCAAATAAATCCAACTACACCAAGTAGTTCCAAGTGGATTCTACATGTATGTATATGGTATATATGTATAAGGTTGATAACTTGAAAACGTAAAAGTCACTTTGTTGAGACCAAAGCCTAATTTTTTTTTTGGATTTTTGTTTGTTTGTTTGTTTTTTTGTTTGTTTGTTTGTTTGTTTGTTTGTTTGTTTGTTTGGTTGGTTGGTTGGTTGGTTGTTTTTTTTTTAATGATGAAAATTACGCACCAACATCATGCAACAACAGAACACTGTCCTTGCATTCTTGCTGATCTGGAAGGGGGTTATGAATACCATCGAGAAATTGGACAAGACAAATGTAAAACAGACAAAAGCAAAAAGAAATGAGTGCAAAAAAAATGAGTTGCATTTATACGGTGAAGTAGTGAAACCATAAATCAAAGGGTACCGTCGTATACCAGCTAATATGTGTGACAAGCATGGCACTACAGTAGACGATCCAAATCAATCCAACTACACCAAGTGGTACCATGTGAACCATATCAATTCAAGTACATGTATATCAGTGGTAAAAAAGGTTGGTCACTTGGAAAATCAAGGTCACTTTGTTGTCACCAAAGCCTGAATTTTTTGTGTTTTGTGTGTGTGTTTGTTGTTGTTGTTATTGATTTTTTAATGATGACGATATTTGTGCACCAACATCAACTACAGAATACTATCCTTGTACTCTTGCTGATCTTGAATGTGCATATGAGTACTAACGAGAAGTTAGACAAGACAAATGTAAACCAGACAAAAGCCCAAAAACTGAGTTGTGTTTACATGGTGAAGTAGTGAAACCAGAAAATAAAGGACACTGTCGTATATCAAGTGATATGTGTGACAAGCATGGCACTACAGTAGAGAAGTTTACTTGATAACCATGAAAAATGCAAGAATGAATCAATGTACAGCTATGGAGTAATATTGGATGATACAGAAGCCTGTAGAAAGACGAATTCCGTGCACGTCACTGCAGTAGACGATCCATGCAAATCAATCCAACTACACCAAGTAGTTCCAAGTGGATTCTATATGTATGTATATGGTATATATGTATAAGGTTGATAACTTGAAAACGTTAAGGTCACTTTGTTGAGACCAAAGCCTAATTTTTTTATTTTTGTTTATTTTTGTTTGTTTGTTTGTTTGTTTGTTTGTTTTTTGTTTTAAATGATGAAGATTATGCACCAACATCATGCAACAACAGAACACTGTCCTTGCACTCTTGCTGATCTGGAAGGGGGTATTGAATACCATCCACATGTATATGGTAAAAAAAGGTTGATAACTTGAAAAAAATAAGGTCACCTTGTTGAGAACAAAGCCGAAATTTTGTGTGTGGGTGTGTTTGTTTGTTTGGTTAATTGTTGTTGTTATTTTAATGATGAAGATTATGCACCAAAGTCAACAACAGAATACTGTCCTTGCACTCTTGCTGATCTGGAATGTGGGTATGAGTACTATCGAGAAATTGTACAAGAGAAATGTAAACAGACAAAAGCAAAAAATGAGTTGCATTTATATGGTGAAGTAGTGAAACCAGAAAATAAAGGGTAACGTCGTATACCAAGTAATATGTGTGACAAGCATGGCACTACAATAGACAATCAATGCAATGCAAATAAATCCAACTACACCAAGTAGTTCCAAGTGGATTCTATATGTATGTATATGGTATATAATGTATAAGGTTGATAACTTGAAAACGTCAAGGTCACTTTGTTGAGACCAAAGCCTAATTTTGTTTTGTTTTTGTTTTGTTTGTCAGTGGTTGGTTGTTGTTGTTGTTTTTTTAATGATGAAGATTATGCACCAACATCATGTAACAACAAAACACTGTCCTTGCACTCTTGCTGATCTGGAAGGGGGTTATGAATACCATCGAGAAATTGGACAAGACAAATGTAAAACAGACAAAAGCAAAAAGAAATGAGTGCAAAAAAAAAATGAGTTGCATTTATACGGTGAAGTAGTGAAACCATAAATCAAAGGGTACCGTCGTATACCAGCTAATATGTGTGACAAGCATGGCACTACAGTGGACGATCCAAATCAATCCAACTACACCAAGTAGTACCATGTGAATTCAAGTACATGTATATCAGTGGTAAAAAAGGTTGGTCACTTGGAAAATCAAGGTCACTTTGTTGTCACCAAAGCCTGAATTTTTTTGTGTTTGTGTGTGTGTTTGTTGTTGTTGTTGTTGTTATTGATTTTTTGATGATGACGATTGTGCACCAACATCAACAACAGAATACTATCCTAGTACTCTTGCTGATCTTGAATGTGCATATGAGTACTAACGAGAAGTTAGACAAGACAAATGTAAACCAGACAAAAGCCAAAAAACTGAGTTGTGTTTACATGGTGATGTAGTGAAACCAGAAAATAAAGGATACCGTCGTATATCAAGTGATATGTGTCACAAGCATGGCACTACAGTAGAGAGGTTTCTTGATAACCATGAAAAATGCAAGAATGAATCAATGTACAGCTATGGAGTAATATTGGATGATACAGAAGCATGTAGAAAGAAGAATTCCATGCACGTCACTGCAGTAGACGATCCATGCAAATAAATCCAACTACACCAAGTAGTTCCAAGTGGATTCTACATGTATGTATATGGTATATATGTATAAGGTTGATAACTTGAAAACGTTAAGGTCACTTTGTTGAGACCAAAGCCTAATTTTTTTTTTTGATTTTTGTTTGTTTGTTTGTTTGGTTGGTGGTTTTTTTTTTAATGATGGAGATTATGCACCAACATCATGCAACAACAGAACACTGTCCTTGCACTCTTGCTGATCTGGAAGGGGGTTATGAATACCATCGAGAAATTGGACAAGACAAATGTAAAACAGACAAAAGCAAAAAGAAATGAGTGCAAAAAAAAAATGAGTAGCATTTTTATACGGTGAAGTAGTGAAACCAGAAAACCAAGGGTACCGTCGTATACCAGGTAATATGTGTTACAAGCATGGCACTACAGTAGACGATCCGATCCCAATCAATCCAACTACACCAAGTAGTACCATGTGAACCATGTGAATTCAAGTACATGTATATCAGTGGTAAAAAAGGTTGGTCACTTGGAAAATCAAGGTCACTTTGTTGTCACCAACTAGAGCCTGAATTGTTTGTGTTTTGTGTGTGTGTTTGTTGTTATTGTTGTTGTTATTGATTGTTTAATGATGACGATATTTGTGCACCAACATCACCAACAGAATACTATCCTTGTACTCTTGCTGATCTTGAATGTGCATATAAGTACTAACGAGAAGTTGGACAAGACAAATGTAAACCAGACAAAAGCCAAAAAACTGAGTTGTGTTTACATGGTGAAGTAGTGAAACCAGGAAATAAAGGATAACGTCGTATATCAAGTGATATGTGTGACAAGCATGGCACTACAGTAGAGAGGTTTTTTGATAACCATGAAAAATGCAAGACTGTATCAATGTACAGCTATGGATTTATATTGGATGATACAGAAGCCTGTAGAAAGAAGAATTCCATGCAAGTCAGTGGTCGCAACTGTTGTTGTCATTATTAACTATTGTTGCTTTAGCAATTGCAGCCCACAATTCAATGCTCATAAAAAATGAACGGTCGATCCCTCACGTGTATTTATTATCTTATTATTTTACTCCCTTTTTCATTAATTGGGCGTGGAGCGATGTAGTGTATTGCTTTTAAAATGTAGTACCGGAAGACTGGTACCGGCGAGGTTTAATTTTGGATTAGGAAAGTGAGTCTGGTTCATGTAGTCGTGCGCTGTCTAGTCTTTTGTGGGGGTCCGTACTTTACTTGCTAAAACTTCCAGACTCGTTTGGGAAACAAAAGACAATCAGCTGCCAAATATCGTATTGCAACGAGGAGGAATCAGTGTGATGCATTGATAGGCGATGAGAAATCCTTGCTGTTTTTGTTAACATGCACGGACTCCACAGAGACGGTCCTATGTTTTTTCGTTACACATTTACAATACATTCGGCCACACCAGACATGTCAGTGGAGTAGCAAAAGGTCCCATCAGTGAGCAGCCAGCAGTGGGTATCACAATTGCACACGCTAACCCAGGATATACCTTAATGAATAAAAACAGAAAATATATCAAGGGAGGTGGTTATACAGTTACTCAGTATACATCTTGTGTGCATAGTGACGATCCCATTAAATCCATCTACACCAAGTGGATTCTACATGTAAATGGTAAAAACAAAGTTTGTTTACGTGGTAAAAAGGTCACTTTGTTGAGACCAAAGTCTGAAGTCTTTTTTTTTTAAATAGTGAGGATTATACACCAATATCAACAAGAGAATACTGTCCTTGCACTCCTGCCGATCTGGAATGTGGGTATGAGTACCATCGATAAGTTGGACAAGATAAATGAAAATCAGACAAATGTAAAAAAATACCGGAGTTGTGTTTAAATGGTGAAGTAGTGAAACCAGAAAATAAAGGGTACCGTCGTATATCAAGTGATATGCGTGGCACTACACAGTAGACGATCCCAATAAATCCAACTACACCAAGTAGTACCAAGTGGATTCTACATGTATATGATAAAAAAGGTTGATAACTTGAAAAAATAAGGTCTCCTTGTTGAGAGAACAAAGCCCAAATTTTGTGTTTGTGTGTGTGTGTGAGTGTTTTTGTTTGGTTGGTTAATTGTTGTTGTTGTTTTAATGATGAAGATTATGCACCAACGTCAACAACAGAACACTGTCCTTGCACTCTTGCTGATCTGGAATGTGGGTATGAGTACGATCGAGAAGATGGACAAGACAAATTCAAACCAGACAAAAGCAAAATAATAATAATAATAATAATAATAATAATAATAATAATAATAATAATAATAATAATAATAATAATAATAATAATAATAATAATAATAATAGTAATATAGTTGCATTTATACGGTGAAGTAGCGAAACCAGAAAACAAAGGGTACCGTCGTATACCAGCTAATATGTGTGACAAGCATGGCACTACAGTAGACGATCCGATCCCAATAAATCCAACTACACCAAGTATTACCATGTGAACCATGTGAATTCAAGTACATGTATATCAGTGGTAAAAAAGGTTGGTTACTTGGAAAATGAAGGTCACTTTGTTGTGACCAAAACCTGAATTGTTTGTGTTTTGTGTGTGTGTTTGTTCTTGTTATTGATTTTTTAATGATGACGATTGTGCACCAACATCAACAACAGAATACTATCCTTGTACTCTTGCTGATCTTGAATGTTCATATGAGTACTAACGAGAAGTTAGACAAGACAAATGTAAACCAGACAAAAGCCAAAAAACCTGAGTTGTGTTTACATGGTGAAGTAGTGAAACCAGAAAATAAAGGATACCGTCGTATATCAAGTGATATGTGTGACAAGCATGGCACTACAGTAGAGAGGATTCTTGATAACCATGAAAAATGCAAGAATGAATCAATGTACAGCTATGGAGTTATATTGGATGATACAGAAGCCTGTAGAAAGAAGAATTCCATGCACGTCACTGCAGTAGACGATCCATGCAAATAAATCCAACTACACCAAGTAGTTCCAAGTGGATTCTACATGTATGTATATGGTATATATATGTATAAGGTTGATAACTTGAAAACGTTAAGGTCACTTTGTTGAGACCAAAGTCTATTTTTTGTTTGTTTGTTTGTTTGTTTGTTTGTTTGTTTGTTTGTTGTTGTTTTTTTAATGATGAAGATTATGCACCAACATCATGCAACAACAGAACACTGTCCTTGCACTCTTGCTGATCTGGAATGTGCATATAAGTACTAACGAGAAGTTAGACAAGACAAATGTAAACCAGACAAAAGCCAAAAAACTGAGTTGTGTTTACATGGTGAAGTAGTGAAACCAGATAATAAAGGATAACGTCGTATATCAAGTGATATGTGTGACAAGCATGGCACTACAGTAGAGAGGTTTTTTGATAACCATGAAAAATGCAAGAATGAAGCAATGTACAGCTATGGATTTATATTGGATGATACAGAAGCCTGTAGAAAGAAGAATTCCATGCAATTCAGTGGTCGCAACTGTTGTTGTCATTATTAATTATTGTTGCTTTAGCAATTGCAGCCCACAATGCAATGCTCATAAAAAATGAACGGTCCCTCACGTGTATTTGTTATTTTATTATTTTACTCCCTTTTTCATTGGGCGTGGAGGGATGTAGTGTATTGCTTTTAAAATGTAGTACCGGAAGACTGGTACCAAGGTTTCGGATTAGGAAAGTGAGCCTGGTTCATGGAGTCGTGCTGTCTAGTCTTTTTGGGGGGTTCCGTACTTTACAAATCCCTTGCTAAAACGTCCAGACTCGTTTGGGAAACAAAAGACAATCAGCTGCCAAAATTCTTATTGCAACGAGGAGGAATCAGTGTGATGCATTGATAGGCGATGAGAAATCCGTGCTGTTTTTGTTAACATGCCCGGACTCCACAGAAACGGTCCTATGTTTTTTCGTTACACATCCACAATACATTCGGCCACACCAGACATTTCAGTGGAGTAGCAAAAGGTCCATTAGTGAGCAGCCAGCAGTGGGTATCACAATTGCACACGCTAACCCAGGATATACCTTAATGAATAAAAACAGAAAATATATCAAGGGAGGTGGTTATACAGTTACTCAGTATACATCTTGTGTGCATAGTGACGATAATAAATCTAACTACACCAAGTGGAAATGTAAATGGTAAAAACAAAGGTTGTTTACGTGGTAAAAGGGTCACTTTGTTGAGACCAAAGTCTGAAGTCTTTTTTTTTTTAATTGTGAGGATTATACACCAATATCAACAAGAGAATACTGTCCTTGCACTCCTGCCGATCTGGAATGTGGGTATGAGTACCATCGATAAGTTGGACAGATAAATGAAAATCAGACAAATGTAAAAAAATACCGGAGTTGTGTTTAAATGGTGAAGTAGTGAAACCAGAAAATAAAGGGTACCGTCGTATATCAAGAGATATGTGTCACAAGCATGGCACTACACAAAAGACAGGTTTCTCGATAACCACCATGAGAAATGCAAGAATGAATGTGTAGCTATGGAGTTATCATGGATACAGGAGCTTTTAGAAAGAAGAATTCCACGTCAGTGGCTGCAGCTGCTGCCTACAATGCAATGTTCATATAAAATGAACGGTCCCTCAAGTGCATTTATTATTTTACTATTCCATCCCCTTTTTTCGAATAGGCGTCGAGGGGTGTAGTAATAGCCCATGAGAAATCCATGCTGTTTTGCTTTCATGCTTAACATGCATCGAATTCGAAGAAGCGGAGTCCATCTGTTTACGCTTGTATATCCACACAATACATTCAGCCACAGCAGAAATGGTAGTGGAGTATCAATGGGTTCCATCAGTGAGCGCACAACTGTAGGCACCACAATTGCACATGCTAACCCAGGATATGTCTTGATGAATAAAAACAGAGGGATATGGATATAACAGGTTGGTTGTTATACATGGAAAAGTCGTCAGGATCAGAGTGGACTAAAAGGCAAGCATTACTATGCTGTTGCTTACCACGGTAATCTTAAAGTAGCACTATCCGCAAGTAGTCCAAAGAAATCGATGTACACTGTTAATGAGGGTGCTTGATGGTTTGAGTATACATTTGCTGATGACCGATTCCAACTAATTATAATGCAGGGGCTATATATAATGTAGGCAGACAATGGATGGTTAACATTTTATACTTTAAATGGTTACTCATGTACATCTGGTGTGTATAGTGTAGATCACAAAAGTATTTCACTATATATATATCTCGCCAAAACATGGGAACTTTCTCTCTACTCACGCAATAATTTTTTCAATGGATCGGCCTGAGTATATCAACGGTAGAAGTGTAATATACGGCCACCGGCCCAGTTGGAATAGTTGGTGAGCATCGGTCTTCAGTGCGGAAGGTCGGGGTTCGAAGCCCGACCGGACCAACACTCAGGGTCTTAATATTATTGAGGAGAAGGTGTAGCCTTTGCAATTACATCTGAAAATGGTTAGATCTTCACGCCTTCTCGGACAAGGACGTTAAACTGTAGGCCCCGTCTCCCACACTTCACGAATTGCACTGGAGGGACGTTAACGCACACCACTGTCCGGGGAGAGTAGGCCATGAAGTTGCCTGTGTGTGTGGAGCTGTGCTCCGGAGTCTTGTATGGACCAGAGGCGGATCCAGGGGGTGTCCATAGGTGCACCGGACACCCCCTAGGGCCATACGAGAGATTTCATTGTTAGGAGGCCGCCATCTTGGATGTGACGCAATCTCTCAAGAAACCCATTTGTACATGTGACACCCCCTTTGCAAAATCCTGCATCCGCCCCTGTGGACTGTATATATAGTGGCAGCCATCGGCGCCTTCGCATGTCTTCAGTTCGACCCCGTTGAAGCTGCATCGCCGTTGTATTTACGGTGGTGATTAGCTAATTAGCGCGACAGCTTTACTTTTTTATTGAATAAAGAATATCAATCAAAAATACTAAAGAACTGGAATATTGAATATTTGCTTAAAAAAGTAAGAAATAGCGAATATTCGTCTTTACCGAAAAGAACAAGGAATATCAAAATCAAATCAAGCTGTATAGTAAGCTGAAAAACACCATCTTTTCGTTGTCAGATCATCCAAAAAGGAGCCGTCGTGAGGTATACTTTTATACAAAAATTTCTGCCGGGCGGCTCACAATTCGCGTTCGTAAATGTTAATTATATTCTAAATCATGACCTACAAAGCAACCATTAGGAACTCTTTCACTGAACGTCTTTGTGGAGTAACTAGCACATTGCACGGCAAGAACATATTTCAAACCATTAAGCAGTAGCCAGTAGTCGCTGTGAATACCTATATTTCAAATTTTTTCCCGAGTGGCTCGAGCTTCGCCTTCACATTTGCAATTATCAATCATACTGATTCCCTGGTATTGTTCAGCAATAGAGGTCTTATACATTCCTAGCTAGCAAAAAGGAATTTATAACCGAATTGCTTGCGTAGCTAGCACTAAAGGGGGAACCAGAGGAGGGAAGAGTAAAAGTGAAAGTTAGTACTACGCAGGCTATTATATCCTTTGTTTGGCTAGATTGACTTCAAGACACGCTGACCACGATATTGCTGGCACTGACGCGTAGAATTTTGCAATTTTAGCCATTCGATTTTTCACAGGGTATATATTTTGCAACTGCTCCTTGTATTTTGTATGGTGGATAAGAGCAATATTAAAAAGTATTGAAAAGTATTAAAATGAATAATGAATTGTGAGGAAAAATGGTCGTAAATATGGAACATTTACCCAGAGAGAACAAAGGAATATTTAGAGTTAGAGTATTCTGCTTCTACCGCGAGCGAGATCTAGAACAGACCAGTGTCCATATTCATGACGCTTGAGACCAATCTTCAAGCATTTTCATTGGCTGAGCATCGAATTCTCTTTGTCGCTAATTTAGGGCTAGTGTCAGTGTTCCTTTTTGTTTATTTCCCTTGCTTGATGGAGAAGCATTTATCTTTCTACTTTAGCGTTGCTGTTTGGCTGTTTTTTACTTTGCTCATCAATAGTTTCGGCTTTAGAAATCTCTTCACAGCTCCATCAGCTTCCACCGCTGAGCCTTCGTCTGACGTTATCTTATATGATCTCTTCTAAGGTTTCCACAGCCGAACACAGTTTGGACTGAATTGATTGTTCAACATTATCCCAGCCTTCTCACCCTAGAGCTTTTTCAAGCACTTTTGTTCCTTTTTGAGCGTTGTTTTTGATAATGGACGTATGCAACCACAGAGTTGCGCTTTTGATTTTCCGACAATACATCTTTTTGCTCTTCTTTGGTGATATTTTTTGGCACTTCCTGCTTCAAATTTTCTGATATCTGCTTAGCCGCTTGATGCATGAACTTGCCATTGACATCGAACACCATCTTGGTCATGTGATCATAAGATTGCTGGGTTTGTCATATTGTTTGCCGTTGCACTAAAGTACTTTGGCTCAAGTCGTCGAGTTCGAATGTATGCTTGCTGGATGTAACCGTCACAACTTTCAAATCGCTATCAGTCAATAAAACCGTATATCTTGCATGCTGTCTCGGACTGTTTTTGGTCAACACAACTCCATTCTTTATGGCTGTTTCAATCATTTGAGTTGTCAATTACTGATACGTCTTTGGTCTGCAACATTTCACTTGACTTGAATGAAAAGATAAACAGCAATGAAATGTGTTGCAAATGCAACGTCTAAGGCTCGGGGGTAAAAGGGGAATATTCTAACTTTAAATATTTCCTATTCCTTTGTTCTGTCGGGATAAATATCAATTCCCTGTTCCCGACCATTTTTTCGTCGATATTCATTATTCATTTTAATATTTTTCAAACGTTTCGCTTGTTCTCATCTACCACACAAAATGCAAGGAGTGATTGAAGAACTGATATGCCTCGTGAAAAATTGAATGGGTATACAATTACAAATGTCAACGCGTGAATACCAGACAATATTGTGGACGTCAGTGTGTCTTAAAGTCAATCTATAGCCAAACAAATCAAAACAAAGAATTAGCGCAATACCAGTTTTTTCTTCCTCTCTTTCTACCCCCCCCCCCCCCCCCGTTTCCCCCCTAGCACTAGCTACACAAGCAATTCAGCTGTTTCTTTCTTTCACTGGGAAGGTATAAGACCACTATTACTGAACTATGTCAAGAACAATATCAGTGAATTATGTTTGATGGTCGCAAATGCGAGCACAAAGCGCGAGCCACTCGGGCAAAAATTTGAGCGGAATTAAGGTTTTCATAGTGACTACTCCTAAGGGATTTGAGAAGCTCTTGCTGTTCACTTACTCACTCAATTAATCGATTAACTTTATTTACCCACGGTAAGCGGCTAAGGCCTAGTTCAAACGTCGCATCTCACATGTGCTGAATTCAATGCAAATGAGATGATAATGAGAAGAAACAAAAGATTTGACTAATTTGCATTGAGTTTGGCACATATGAGATGGAACGTTTGAACTAGGCCTCAGTTAAACTGTTTTTCAGACGTGCCGTGCTAAAAAATATTTATATATATATATATACAATGTAAAAAGCTTAATGTCTATGAAAAAATTATATATACAAAGATACATAATAGTGGTATTATGTATATACATAAATATAATAACTAACTAGTAATGAACTAATTATAAACTACTATTTGTATTAAAAGTTGTTATAGCACAACGTTTGAGTACAATCACGAGTTGGTCTATATTAATGAGAAAATGAACAAAAATAAAGTTTTAACCTTCGAAATAATGTCGCACTGTACATTCATTAATATTCAGTCTCAAAAGTTTACAATTTGTGAGTGAGTGAGTGAGTGAGTGAATGACACATTTGCATATCCTGCTACCTCACAATAACGCGTGAATTTGTAATCCACGAGTTGAAAACCACCAGGGCGGCGTGAATGACCAAGAAACGTACGTACAAAAAGGCCTAGGACGGACGGAAGAATGTACAAAGATGAAGATCTAGATGATCTTAATTGTGGCTATGATGCTTTGAAGCTGTATCTTTCAGAGATAAACCCACATTGTGAAGCTTATCAGTACACAAAGCGGAAATGGTCAGGTTAACGTTTCAATGAGCCAGTTTGGTACGAACACAGCATTACCACAATTACAATATTCAATATTCGTGTCTGGAAAACCAGCCACAGCTTTCGTGCACGATTTTACACAAGGGGCATTCGGAATTGTTTGCTTATCAAATGTCACATTCTTGAAATTTCTGCTGTTATTACTCGTGCCCAGGCCTTTAGGCCGGGAACGAGTTATAAACTGCAAATGTTTTTTTTTTTTTTTTTTTTTTTTTTTTTTTCCTGTGTTCGTCCTGAGGGACCTCTGATTGGTTAAGAGCGTAAAAACAATGCCCTTCATTCATCACCTTTAAGCGACAGCGAACGCAAGCCAGGAACTTTAGGAATGCAAGATGGCCGACTTCAAAGAAAATAGCTTTCAGAGACAGGCTTTTCCTGCAGTAGAACAATGTAATTTGGAGCTTTTAACTCGAGATATACCTATATACTTATATGAGCTTCAGAATGGGCTGTTATTTTGAGCTTCATCTCCAATACTTTGACCAAATATCGAACTCTAAATGGAGTACTTGAAAGCCGAGGCCCTCGCGATAACGACTATTTCCTATGAGCTGGAAAACTACGAATTTCTCATCCTACATGTTGCTAAACGAACATACATAGAAGCAAGTCAATTATATTCCTCATTCAAGCATTCAAGAGATCTTGAGAGGTTTTTGTAGTGAATTTTAATTTAATATCGGAATGGCATGAAACTAGATTCCATTGACCTTGTATTTCGCGTTTGGTCACGTAACGTCTTTTATTCATATATATAACATCCGAAACATGAACGAAAAAATACACGATTTGTTATTGTGTCAAATATGCCGTTGTAGAAGTCTTTACAGCAAACAATTGAGATATATAGTGAAATAAGAAGTTGAATATAAAACTGGTATATTTTTGCATGTTGGAGATATCTAATACCTATGCATGATAATAGAAAGACAAAGGCACTAATAGCTGTTGACAGACAAACTAACTAATCAAGATATTTTTTAGTTTAAGTTAGCCGATTCAAAAAAGGTCATTTGTTACGGTTAGCTATTTCCGGGAATGGTGAAGAATGCGTGAAACGGCTAGGGGAAGAGTACGAACGGAGCCGGTCATTGGAGCCTCTCTTAAAAAGGGCTCCAGGCATAGGCACGAGTGAACGCACGTGTGCGTCTAGTTACTCGTGCCCAGGCCTTTAGGCCGGGAACGAGTTATAAATTGCAAATGTTTTTTTTTTTTTTTTCTCTGTTCGTCGCCAGAAGAGGCCTTTCTTGCGCAATCGGTCACGTGTTAAAGCTCCTGATTGGTTAAGAGCGCAAGAAACAATGCCCTTCATTCATCACCTTTGAGCGAGTGCGAACTCTTCGAAGGTCTTCGAAGTGAACGCCAGTCAGGAACTTTAGGAATGCAAGATGGCGGACAGCCCAAAAAATGGCTTTCAAAGACAGGCTTTTCCAGCAGTGAGACAATAGAAAATGGAGCTTTTAACTCGAGATATACCTAGACACTTATAAGAGCTTCAGAATGGGCTGTTATTTTGAGCTTGATCTCCAATACTTTGACCAAATATCGAACTCCGATGGAGTACTTGAAAACTGAAGCTCTCGCGACTCGTAGCAATTCCTTTGAGCTGGAAATCTACGAATTTCTCACCCTACATGTTGCTAAACGAACGCATATAGAGGCAAGTCAATTATATTTTTCATTCAAGAATTCAAGAGATCTTGAGACGTTTTTGTAATGAATTTTAACACAATTCTGGCCAGACAATTTATTTATATATTTTCATGGAATCAAGGCTCTATTTGACCTGATGCGTTTGGTCACGTAATAGATAAAACATCTGAAACATGAACGCCGAAAAAATACACGATTTGTTATTGTGTCAAAAACGTCGTTGTAGAAGTCTTTACAGCAAACAATTGAGATATATAGTGAAATAAAAAGTTGAATAAACTGGTATATTTTTGCATGTTGGGATAAAGGCAAACACTAAGCTGCTGACAGACAAATTGACTAATCAGATATTCTCTAAAAAGGTCAAAAAAGGTCTTTATTAATTATGTTACGGTTAAGTGAAGAATGCGTGAAACGGCTCGGGGAAGAGTACGCACGGGGCCGGTCACTGAAGGGCTCCCGGGGCACGAGTGAACGCACGTGTGCGTCTAGTTGCTTAAACCGTTATAATTAAGTCTTCCGAAATTGATTTTGAGTCCCATTGCCGGGATTGTATATTCCTCTCTTATGAGACATTTTACGGGCAGAGAATCTCTCCAAAACAAATAATAAACCTTACAACTAGCACATCAAAAGCGCTCTACAAATTTGCTGAAGACTGTGCCTGATTCAGTAAACACAAAAAACAGAGTTAAATTACTGACTAACAACTTACCCGAACTGATACGTCAAACCACGCCACGGGCGATAGGATAATAATCATCTGAAAATTTACTTTTAAATAAACAGACTGTATTTATAAATTACCTTGAATTACTGTTATTTTGTCTTTTTGTATTCCTCCCAACGTTTTAGAAAGCCAAATAGTCTTTTACAAGGCCCGTAACTTCTTTAAAACTCCAACCGATGCGTTAGAAACCCGAACGGTTCAACTGTAGCCAACGGTCTGTTGACGGGAACATGATATCCCCTCGCCAGTAAACAGGTTCTTTTGTCAATGATTAAACCGCGTTTACTGGCGAGGGGATATCATGTTCCCGTCAACAGACCGTTGGCTACAGTTCAACAGTACGGGTTTCTAACGCATCGGTTGGAGTTTTAAAGAAGTTACGGGCCTTGTAAGCTACTTTCGATAGAGTCAGGAATTTTGAATAAATGCCGTTGAAAACACCTTGGAACTGATATAAAGAAGCTAGTGACTGGTCGGTGTAAACGTCTAAAAGCAGCCAGAATAAATTCTATGTTCTTCTAGAGAAATATGAATAGATAAATATAGACCTCTATGAGGCCATGTGGTTACTTGCCTCAAATCCAAATATAGATATAGACGCATTTCAAGGCCTGTCCCTGGTTGGGGGTGGGGATAGGGGTTTACTTCGACTAGTGCATACACACACACCGACTTTGTCCTAGTGCCCTTGGTAAGTTTATTGAAATTCAATATATTTTTATGTTCTATTTGACCTGATGCGTTTGCATGGTCACGTAATGGATAAAACATCTGAAACATGAACGAAACAAACATTTCCCCTGCAGATATATTTCTCCCGGAGTAATTAATCGATAAAACCGATAATCGATGAAAATCGATATTAATCGATGATAATCGATGATAATTAATCGATTAATATTGGAAATCGATGATTAATCGATGTCCAGCGAATTTGTGACCTTTTATCGATTGCTAATCGATGACGGAAAGTATTATCGATTACTAATCGATGATTGAAAGTACTATGGTTGTCAGAGGGGCTGGTGATAAAACCCGAAAAGTGAACGAATACCGCGAATAGTCGCGAATAGTGGCGAATAGTGGCGAATAGTCGCGAATAGTCGCGAATAGTCGCGAATAGTGGCGAATAGTGGCGAATAGTGACCAATAGATACGAATAGTGAATATTATAACAGCCTAAAACGTTTCTAAGTAAGCGATGTTGTGAAATCTGAGCGTTAAATCCAATTGACACAATCTTGATGAGCATCGCTATTGTTTAAGTTGTATTTTGATTTTGACCTCGTTATGACATTGTTTTCTTGGTCTAAAAAGCCTTATACAAATAAAGAACGCTTAGAGGCCATATAACTTATGCCGCGGGGCTAGATAACGCAAATAGTTTACTAACCTAGACACGAAAGGTGAGATCTCCAAATCTTCATCACCGCTATTATCAGCAATTGCCTCTGGCGGCGAACCACCAGCGGCTGACATAATGCTGTAATTTACAGCGCACAGAAAGGGGAAAACAGTATACCTAAAGTGTTCTTTTTGTAGTAGTTTTTTACAGTTCCTTAATTGCAGATTCAAGGCCACGTGTCCTTTGCCTGGCTTTTGCAGTAATATGACACCAAAAAGTAATAGTCAACTGCTGTTTAATATTCACTGTTAACTGGACATATTTGATGTTACTCCCCGCTGTTTTTGTTCATCTGTTGACACGGGAAGGGAGACCACCATGTAACAATAATACTTTTTTTTATTTTTTTTTATTTTTTTATCTTTAACATTATGAATATCTTGATCTATTGGCCACTATTCGCTACTATTCGCCACTATTCGCCACTATTCGTCACTATTCGCGACTATTCGCGACTATTCGTCACTATTCGCGACTATTCGCGACTATTCGTCACTATTCGCCACTATTCGCGGTATTCGTTCACTTTTCGGGTTTTATCACCAGCCGTTGTCAAGGTAAGTCTATAAGTTGTCAAGTTGTCTTTATTTGTTTAGAGAAAACGAAATGCGATCTAAACGAGGAAAAGGCTAACTTTACCGAGATTAAGGAGTAGAACTACGTCTGAAAAATCCGACTAGACTCTATCAGATAAAAAACTCCCCTTCCCGGTGCACATAATATTAACAGGGTGGAAACAGAATATGACTACAGTTCTATTCTCAAAGTGTGGTTTCTTTCAATTCTTGTCAGCTACGAAATTTTGACAATACCGTAATTGATGGTCAACGACGATTTCCTGTGAAAGTAAAGAGTAATCGATGATAATCGATGAAAATCGATATAATCGATGTTAATCGATACTAATTAAGATATTTCACCGTGTGACTATCGATTAATCATCGATTACCGATATTAATCGATATTAATTAGCTAATTTTATCGATTAATATCGATTTATCGATTAGCTAATCGATCATCGGTTTTCATCGATTTCTGAACTAAACTGCACAGTTTGGTCTCAAAACGTATATTTATAACCACAAACCCTATATTTCATTATTAACTAGACGCACACGTGCGTTCACTCGTGCCCCGGGAGCCCTTCAGTGACCGGCCCCATGCGTACTCTTCCCCGAGCCGTTTCACGCATTCTTCACTTAACCGTAACATAATAAAGACCTTTTTTGACCTTTTTAGAGAATATCTGATTAGTCAATTTGTCTGTCAGCACCTTAGTGTTTGCCTTTATCCCAACATGCAAAAATATACCAGTTTATTCAACTTTTTATTTCACTATATATCTTAATTTTTTGCTGCAAAGACTTCTACAACGACGTTTTTGACACAATAACAAATCGTGTATTTTTTCGGCGTTCATGTTTCAGATGTTTTATCTATTACGTGACCAAACGCATCAGGTCAAATAGAGCCTTGATTCCATGAAAATATATAAATAAATTGTCTGGCCAGAATTGTGTCAAAATTCATTACAAAAATGTCTCAAGATCTCTTGAATGCTTGAATGAAAAATATAATTGACTTGCCTCTATATCCGTAACATAATAAAGACCTTTTATGACCTTTTTAGAGAATATCTGATTAGTCAATTTGTCTGTCAGCAGCTTAGTGTTTGCCTTTATCCCAACATGCAAAAATATACCAGTTTATTCAACTTTTTATTTCACTATATATCTCAATTGTTTGCTGTAAAGACTTCTACAACGACGTTTTTGACACAATAACAAATCGTGTATTTTTTCGGCGTTCGTGTTTCAGATGTTTTATCTATTACGTGACCAAACGCATCAGGTCAAATAGAGCCTTGATTCCATGAAAATATATAAATAAATTGTCTGGCCAGAATTGTGTTAAAATTCATTACAAAAACGTCTCAAGATCTCTTGAATGCTTGAATGAAAAATATAATTGACTTGCCTCCATATGCGTTCGTTTAGCAACATGTAGGGTGAGAAATTCGTAGATTTCCAGCTCAAAGGAATTGCTTTGAGTCGCGAGAGTTTCATTTTCAACTACTCCATTGAGAGCTCGATATTTGGTCAAAGTATTGGAGATCGGGCTCAAAATAACAGCCCATTCTGAAGCTCTTATAAGTGTCTAGGTAAATCTCGAGTTAAAAGCTCCCTTTTATATTGTCTCACTGCTGGAAAAGCCTGTCTCTGAAAGCTATTTTTTGAGCTGTCCGCCATCTTGCATTCCTAAAGTTCCTGACTGGCGTTCACTAGCTTCGAAGACAGAAGAGTTCGCACTCGCTCAAAGGTGATGAATGAAGGGCATTGTTTCTTACACTCTTACCCAATCAGGAACTGTGACACGTGACCGGTTGCGCAAGAATGCCGCATTCTCGTGGACGACGAGAGGAAAAAAAGAACTAGACGCACACGTGCGTTCACTCGTGCCCCGGAAGCCCCCTTTTAGGAGAGGCTTCAATGACCAGCCCCGTTCGTACTCTACCCCGAGCCGTTTCACGCATTCTTCACTTAACCGTAACATAATAAAGACCTTTTTTGACCTTTTTAAAGAATATCTGATTAGTCAATTTGTCTGTCAGCAGCTATTAGTCGACATGCAAAATATTACCAGCGAATATACCAGTTTATTCAACTTTTTATTTCACTATGTGTCTCAATTGTTTGCTGTAAAGACTTCTACAACGGCGTTTTTAACACAATAACAAATCGTGAATTTTTTCGTTCATGTTTCGGATGTTTTAAACAATAAAAGACGTTACGTGACCAACAAGGTCAATGGAACCTATCCGTTCCATGCAATGGTCTGCTTTAGAATTCCGTATTAAAATTCAGTACAAAAACCTCTCAGGATCTCTTGAATGCTTGAATGAGGAATACAATTGACTTGCTTCTACGTATGTTCATTTAGCAACATGTAGGATGAGAAATTCGTAGATTCACAGCTCATAGGAAATACTCAGTTTATCCATGTTTATCGCGAGGGTTCTCTTTCAAGTACTCCATTTAGAGTTCGATATTTGGTCAAAGTATTGGAGATGAAGCTCAAACTAACAGCCCATTCTGAAGCTCTTATAAGTATATAGGTATATCTCGAGTTAAAAGCTCCAAATTACATTGTGCTACTGCAGGAAAAGCCTGTCTCTGAAAGCTATTTTCTTTGTAGTCGGCCATCTTGCATTCCTAAAGTTCCTCGCTGGCGTTCACTACGGAGGTGATGAATGAAGGGCATTGTTTCTTACGTTCTTAACCAATCAGGAGTGCACACGTCACCGATTGCGCAAGAATGCTGCATTCTCGAGACGACGAAAGAAAAAGAAAAAGAAACAATCGCGTTTTATAACTCGTTCCCGGCCTAGAGGCCTGGGCACGAGTAAAAAGAAACATTTGCAGTTTATAACTCGTTCCCGGCCTAAAGGCCTGGGCACGAGTAATAACTGTCCCTGGTTGGGGGTGAGGGTAGGGGTTTACTTCGACTAATCTATTTTTATGTTCTATTTGACCTGACGCGTTCGTCACGTAATCGATAAAACATCTGAAACATGAACGAAAAAATACACGATTTGTTGTGTCAATAATGCCGTTGCAGTTGTAGAAGTCTTTACAGCAAACAATTTAGATATATAGTGAAATAAAAAGTTGAATAAACTGGTATATTCGCAGGGAATATTTTTGCGTGTGAGATATAATGTATGACTAGCTATTTCTAATAGAAAGTGAAATGCTGCGAGCAAAAAACAGCTGGTGTATCCACGTTAGCAGAACTGTTCCCCTAAAACTTACGAAAGTACACCGCTTTGTTTGATATATCAAATGTTTCTTGTTTATCTCCTGTGCGTTGTGTGACGAACACTGCTAGTTGACCTTCAATATTGAACTAGACGCACACGTGCGTTCACTCGTGCCCTGGGAGGAGAGGCTTCAAGGTCCGGCCCCGTTCGTACTCTTCCCCGAGCCGTTTCACGCATTCTTCACTTAACCGTAACATAATATAGACCATTTTTGACCTCTTTAAAGAATATCTGATTAGTCAATTTGTCTGTCAGCAGCTTAGTGTTTGCCTCTGTCCCTCTATTATCATGCATGGTATTAGATATCTCCAACATGCAAAAATATACCAGTTTATTCAACTTTTTATTTCACTATATATCTCAAGTGTTTGCTGTAAAAACTTCTACAACGACGCTTTTGACACAATAACAAATCGTGTATTTTTTCGTTCATGTTTCAGATGTTTTATCTATTACGTGACCAAACGCATCAGGTCAAATAGAGCCTTGATTCCATGAAAATATATAAATAAATTGTCTGGCCAGAATTGTGTCAAAATTCATTACAAAAATGTCTCAAGATCTCTTGAATGCTTGAATGAAAAATATAATTGACTTGCCTCTATATCCGTAACATAATAAAGACCTTTTATGACCTTTTTAGAGAATATCTGATTAGTCAATTTGTCTGTCAGCAGCTTAGTGTTTGCCTTTATCCCAACATGCAAAAATATACCAGTTTATTCAACTTTTTATTTCACTATATATCTCAATTGTTTGCTGTAAAGACTTCTACAACGACGTTTTTGACACAATAACAAATCGTGTATTTTTTCGGCGTTCGTGTTTCAGATGTTTTATCTATTACGTGACCAAACGCATCAGGTCAAATAGAGCCTTGATTCCATGAAAATATATAAATAAATTGTCTGGCCAGAATTGTGTTAAAATTCATTACAAAAACGTCTCAAGATCTCTTGAATTCTTGAATGAAAAATATAATTGACTTGCCTCTATATGCGTTCGTTTAGCAACATGTAGGGTGAGAAATTCGTAGATTTCCAGCTCAAAGGAATTCCTCCGAGTCGCGAGAGCTTCAGTTTTCAAGTACCCCGGGGGGGGGGGGGGGGACTCCTTTGTAAAAGGATCGGGTATGCTCGTCGGAAATTTTCAAAAATACCCCTAAAAGATACCGGAAGTCTTTTTAAAAGGGCGTGGCCGGACGGTTTTTTAACCCCTAAGAGATACCAACGATAACAAGCTAATGAACATTATTATTATGAACACAAAATTTGATGGTCGACACGCTTTTGTTGGGTAAATTTCTTCCATTTGAGAACAAAATATTAAGCAATGGGCTCTTTCGATATCCTCAGAGAGACCAGGAAATGCTAAAACTCTAAACGTCAATTTTAACACCCTAAAAGATACCAAATCACTGATTTTTACCCCTAAGAGATACGACGAGCATACCCGATCCTTTTACAATAGAGTCCCCCCCCCGGGTCAAGTACTCCATTGAGAGTTCGATATTTGGTCAAACTATTGGAGATGAAGCTCAAAATAACAGCCCATTCTGAAGCTCTTATAAGTATATAGGTATTTCTCGAGTTAAAAGCTCCAAATTACATTGTGCCACTCCAGGAAAAGCCTGTCTCTGAAAGCTATTTTCTTTGTAGTCGGCCATGTTGCATTCCTAAAGTTCCTCGCTGGCGTTCACTACGGAGGTGATGAATGAGGGGCATTGTTTTTTACGTTCTTAACCAATCAGGGTGTAACACGTGACCGATTGCGCAAGAATGCTGCATTCTCGAGACGAACACAGGAAAAAAAACAGTTGCATTTTATAACTCGTTCCCGGCCTAAAGGCCTGGGCACGAGTAACTAGACGCACTCGTGCGTTCACTCGTGCCCATGTAAAAGGGAGCCCAAAATCGGCCGTAAAAAGAACATTTAGATTAGCTGTCGCTACAGTAAGAGCGATTGACATGTTGTCGTTAATAAACTTTTTAACAAGACGCACCTCGAACCGTACACTGGTTGCCTGTAGTTCAACAAGCCGCAGTAGTAAAGACCTTTAATTTGTCTGTCAACAGCTATTCATGCAAAAATTTTGTACCGCTGATCGAATGTATCGCGTGCTCGTCTAGTGACATCCTTGAATCGACTCTTGATACGGTATGGACTTGAACCGCTGATCGTATGTATCGCATGCTCGTCTAGTGACATCCACAGATTACACTGTGTTCCGAATAGGAGGCTACTCGCTTCGCTCGCAGCAATAATACAATGACAAAGGCAAACACTAATAGCTGTTGACAGACAAATAAAGGGTCTTTACTACTGCTGCTGGTCCAAACGTTTCCCCTACAGATATATTTATGAACTAAACTGATCGGTTTAGTCTCAAAACGTATATCTATAACCACAATCTCTATATTTGATTATTAATAATCGCCTTAAACACTCTCAGACCGCCGCACGTAGTTCCGCGCACGTACTTCGTAGTTCGGCTTGGAACTTCGCCTCTACTTCGGAACTTCGCGTATCTTTCGGCTTGACAGTTCTCCTCCCCTTCGGAGATTTCCGAAAATCACTCACTCACTCACGGACTCGCACCCTAGCTCGTGGACCCGATGGCATAGTGTGTTACTGGCATTAAGCCAGTAACCACAAAAACAAACAAACAAACTCATATCAATAGTGATCACTATAATAACACATTGAACTTTAGCAAGACTTGTCATCAAAGTATTCAAGATCTTACGGCCGGCGTAAGCTGATGTGAAACAAAAAACATTCTTTTTTCTTTTATCTTTGATTGTCTTTTATTGACAAATAGTTTGGTATGCTGAAGGAGAAGATAAATCCAGAAAAGCATGACAAGTTCGATCAAAATTTGAATGAGAAGCTACATCAAAAATACAAAAAAGTACAGTAAATCTACCTTAAAAGGATTCCTCCATTCCACTCAACAATGCTTGAATATTTGACCACTGAACAAAATTCTTCCACAAGCTAATGATGTCGATCCAGTATTTGTAAGTTTCGACGAAATACTCATGTCGCTCTACTCGGTTTCCTTCGATCCACCGTCGTGGAACTTCAGAAAGTGACAAGAAGTACAACAAACCATCGAAAGTTGAGGACAAAATTCTCCAAAAGCCTGTGTTTTTTTCTAGATGTTGTCTTTCCATTCTTCTAGCCTCTGGTTTAACGAGATAGTTTTTCTTGTCAGGTTCAGGACCAGCTTGTAGTTTCGAACAAATGACAACACGGCTCACCACAGGCTGCACAGGGAGCCTATAAAGCTAGCAGTATCTAAAGAGGAGAAAATGATTTAAAATAAAGTTGAAACCTCTCAAATGTTGTTGTGTATTATTTATTTGATCTAAAAAAAACGATTTAAAAAAAATCCCCCTCCATAGTAATAATATATGCCATATACATGCATATTACCATGTATTACAATGTGAGTTACCATATTAGCGCTTTTTTATGAGTTGGAGGATAAGTATGTATTGGTTTAGTAAAGAAATGGTTCACGCTTAGCGTGCGTCCATCGTGAAATGGATGCACTTGGGAGCTAGGTTGCCTAAGCACGAAAGAAGCGTAAGAGTCGCACGAGGCGTTAGCCATCCATTTCACCATTTTTTTACTGGACCAATGCATACTTATCCTCCAACTCATAAAAAAGCGCTAATACGTAAATCGCATTGTAATATGTTATGGTAATATGCATGTATATGGCATATATTATTACTGTGGATGGGGATTTTTTTTAAATCGGTTTTGTTAGATCAAATAAATAATACACAACAACATTTGAGAGGTTTCAACGTTATTTTAAATCATTTTCTCCTCTTTAGATATCACCAAGAGAGCATAAATGATATCACTCAGAAGTATAGCTTGGGCTCCCTGTGGTGAGCCGTGTTGTCATTTGTACGAAACTAATGGAACTACAACATCTAGAAAAAAAACTACACAGGCTTTTGGAGATTTTTTGTCTTCAACTTTCGATGGTTTGTTGTACTTCCTGTCACTTTCTGAAGTTCCACGACGGCGGAAGAAAACCGAGTAGAGCGACAAGTATTTCGTCGAAACCAAATATTGGATCGACATCATAAGCTTGTGGAAGAATTTTGTTCAGTGGTCAAATATTCAAGCATTGTGGAATGGAGGAATCCTTTGAAGGTAGATTTACTGTTGTCATGCTTTTCTGGATTTATCTTTTCCTTCAGCATACCAAACTATTTGTCAATAAAAGGCAATCAATGATAAAAGAAAAAAAACTGTGTTTTTTGTTTCACATTAAGCTTACGCCGTAAGATCTTGAATAGTTTTTGTAGAGAGCTTAATTGATGACAAGTCTTGCTAAAGTTCCAAATGTGTTATTATAGTGATCACTATTGATATGAGTTTGTTTGCTTGTTTTTATCTATTTATATTTCTCTAGAAGAACATAGAATTTATTCTGGCTGCTTTTAGACGTTTACACCGACCAGTCACTAGCTTCTTTATATCAGTTCCAAGGTGTTTTCACGAAATCAAAATTCCTGACTCTATCGAAAGTAGCTTGATGTACAAAACATTTTTAATTCTAGCTGCTCGAAAAATCACCGGTATACCTGAAGTTAAATTCTTACATCAAAACAACTTACTGCACTGTCATGGCATTGGTTACTTGAATGTAGGTTTTTCAAGGTTTGTTTTGGAGTTTTTGTGAGCTTTTGCCGACTAAAAGCAATGAAAAAACTGAAATAATTTTTTTCGAGAAAAGAGAAAATCTGACGTGAGCGTGCGTCCATCGTGAAATGGTTCACGGTAAATTAGCCAATCAGAGCGCGCGCTTTATTGTAGCTATGTTATAATATAACCCATTGTTATATACCAACTGTCAAAGTCAAGCTTTTCCGTGCTCTGATTGGGCGAGAGCGCATCACGTGAACGTCAACAAATTTTGCTGTTTCCCCAGCAACAACTCTCAGCGGGCAACAGTGAGTTTTATTGACCGGTAATAACAAAACCGGAAGTTGATTGAGCTTTGAAGGCACGTTTTTGGCAGCGCGCGTTTACAAATTCATTCATTCGGACATGCATGAGGCAAAACTCGTTTTTACAACACTTGATACTAATCTCGCGATCTGATTGGTTGATTAGCTAGAGTGTGTCAATAAGAGGACAGAGAACTCAAAACCATCTTCAATTTGTTAAGTTTATTGTCAAACTTTTAAGACCAATCAACAACATTTATTCCGAGAAAAAGATGATAACCAACCAGGAATGTTACCAAAAGAGCTGCAACAATTCTCCGAAAAACTATGTGTGAAAAAAAGGTCAGTTTCGTGTGAGTTTTGATTAAAAACTTTAACTGTAGGCAGCGACGTTTTGCTTTTTATTTTATTCTTTGACAGTTGGTATATAACAAAACACTTATTGACTGGGACCTCGGGAAAGCAGTATGTTTTGTGGTCCCTCTGACCGCTGATGTTTCCCTCAGCTCCGCTTCGGGAAACATCAGCGGTCTCGGGACCACAAACCATAGCTGTTTCCCTCGGTCCCAGTCAATAAGTGTTAAGTATTATTTGGATGGGCCATATGGACATGACATGATTGAGTAATAGAGCAAATCCGGATTCTCCACAATATAATTGTTGTGTCGCGTGACCTGATGACTTACATATTACGATGATACGTCACCGGTTCGATGACCATGGCCTGATGAAATGGACCAATAGGAAGCCAGTTTCGTGCATATAATTATTGCAAGCGACATCTTGTTCGCTCTCTACCGGACTGACAGTGAAACCTTGGACTTTGATCAAGGATTCTTTACCGGATTTGTCGAAAAAATAGCATCTCTTAATCAAAGGAAGTCACGAAGAATTATATCTGAGCGTATTTGGACTTGACAGTGCAAAAAAGCCATTGGATATGGGAATTTTTGGATTTGTTTTGACGCTTGTGTTGTTAGGTTTAGTTCAGGTACGTTGGGTAACAAGTGGTATTACACAACATCGACTTAAACTGCTACTGTTCTCGATTGCTAGCTTTCTTTTTCTGTTAAATTGTGTTTTTTCGAGATGGAACGTAGTTCTATGACAACAATAACAAGATGCAGCCTTAAAATTGATTTTTCAATATTTTTGTGTCTTGGTCACGAGGCCTAGGACCGGCGAGGGTGGTGTTTTGACAAACCGATTGAATACATAAGTTTTGTAAGCTTACTTGCATTTTTCACTACGAAAAGCAAGTTTTTTCAATTATTTTCGTATTATTTGCTCCATAGGCGAACGACCCTGCTCCAATCCACAAGAAGGGGTACTGTGTTTGGTATGATCAATGTCTTGTTCAGGGCAACAAGGCGCTGAATTGCCTCTACAATGGACCGGCAAAAACACTAAATGACACTCGAGGCATTGAGCTTTTAAACAAGCTTTGTCCAAAGTTTGCCGCTACTAGGAAAACCTGCTGCTCCACCAAACAGCTTGATGCGTTGGACAAGAACCTCAATACTCTGAGGCAATTTGCAAGTCGCTGCCCGGCGTGTTTGCAAAATATGGTAGACATGTTTTGTGAGTCAACTTGTAGCCCTGACCAGTCGCTTTTCATGGATCCCTCCATTATTATACGAATACCTGGAAAGACTTCAATCGCGAAAATAAACTTCTACGCTTCTCCTCAATTCAAAAAAGGGCTTTTTAATTCATGTAAGGACGTTGTTTTTCCTGAAGACAACGAGAAAATCCTCAATCTTCTCTGTGGGCGGAGCGCGGAGACTTGCACTCCTCAACTGTTGGTAGAGTACATGGGTAGTACATCCAATGGAATGTCGCCTTTTGATATCATATTCCCAGAGATTGTGCCTGTGAACATGTCATGGATGGATGAGTCAACCTTTAAATGCAATGAGAGTTTCGTTAACCCTTGGACCAACAAAACAGAACTGAAATGTAGTTGTCAAGATTGTTCAGCTTCATGTCCAGCCCTTCCACCTGTTCCCTCTGGCCCTCACCATAAGACGATACTTGGATTAAGAGTCTTGTCCTTCTCCCTGCTAATGGTCTACCTTGCATTCCTCTTCACATTTATCCCTATAAGCTTCTATTTGATCTACAGACGAAGACACCACTATGCTCGTATTCCAGATGGACCTGAGCCAGTATCATCTAACATGCCATATACAAATGGTCAGCCTTCCAATGCATTAGATGTCAGTTTTGCCCGTAAGCCTGGATGTTGTGAAATGATGGGTTTTTGGATGGATAAGAAGCTTAGAGAGATTTTTTCCAAGTGGGGTCACTGGTGCAGCGTAAACCCTTTCATCGTCATTGCTGCATGTATTATCTTTGTTGGGATTTTAGCTGGAGGACTGAAGTTTTACAAAGTCACTAAAGACCCTGTGGAGTTGTGGTCAGCACCGGGCAGTACTGCTAGAAGAGAGAAAAATCTTTATGATACAAAGTTTACTCCGTTTTACCGTACAGAACAGCTTATTATAACAGCCAACCCAAAATACCCCCAGAACCACACTGGGTACAAACAATACCCAGATGACAAATTTATTCCATTTGGAAATATCTTTCACCTTGATTTGTTGAATCAGGTAAGTCAGTTATCATTGTACCAATGTTGATGTGTAAGCATCTAATGTGTTCAAAACATTTATTTGTCCCCCACTAGTAAGCCTTTCTCAATAACCCCTATCACCAGATATAGTATCTACTCTGGTGTAATTTCTTTAAAGAGTTTTTGTCTAATTCTGATATTGTTTTTATAGTAATATATATATATGCATGTAATTCTGTTGGGTGGCAAGGGTATTAAAGTGGTTCACTGCTTGCCTTTCACCTGGGTAGTGTAGTACGTGGCTTTAATTATGTACCAGCTCAGGCCATGCATATACACCTAATCCTAAAACATTGTCGCAACAAGTCCACAGTGTATACTCCTAGACTGCAAAGGATTTTCACAGTTTTTCTTTTAATTAATCTATCTACTATTGTCTTTCCTTGTGTGATGTTTCCTTGGTGAGCATTTTAAGCATTCTAGCAAACATGAGCAATTAAGCCTTTTGTATTACTAGAAACTACTAAAATCCTTTGCAGTCTTTGAGTGTACACTGTGGACTTAATGCGACAATGTTTTTTGAAATATGTTTATATGAACTGAGTTTGACAATTTGTTCTCATCCTTATGGATTCTCCTGGCCATATTTTTCCTTCCTTAGTGAAAATGAACATGTTACATAGTGAAAATGAACATGTTACATAGTGAAAATGAACATGTTACATGTACTGTAGATGACTGTTTTACATAGAATATGTAGACTTGGTAGTTAGTGTAGAGTGATTGTCACTGAAAAGCTCCTCAGGGAACTTTAGATTTGACTACGAGTACAAGATTGAGTACGAGTTTTAAAATTGGCCTTGTGTATGTTGTTGATACTGAATCTTAGTCCCATATGTACCTGGAACATCAAATTATAGAAAAAAAAGGAAATTGGCCATGATTCAGTTTCAACAACAAGCACAAGGCCAATGTTAAAACTCGTACTCGTACTCAATCTCATACTCGTAGTCAAATCTAAAGTTCCCTAATAGAATTGTGACGACAAATTTGTACTGAATTGTTTCTTCAGGCTTTGGAACTCCAGCAAGAACTGACCAATCTATCAGTCCCCTACGAGGAAGACGGGAAAGTAATGAATATTACCCTTGAAGATGTGTGCTTTAAGCCACTTGCACCTTACAACAGCAAATGCGTTATTCAAAGTATATTTCAGTACTTTCAAAACAGCAAAGAAAAGCTCAATCTTTGCCTGACTGATCAGCTACATCTGTGTCATCCAGGAATGGTAGAAAACTTTCAAGCTGACTTCCATGACCATATAAGATACTGCACTAGGTAAGCCCTTTAACAAGGGACAGTTTAAAAACTATGAAATGCTGCCAAAAATCCTGTTATTAATTGGTTCCCCTAACAGTGGGCTCTTTAAATTCCCTATCACCCCTAGCCAGGAACTTCATAAATCATTTCTTTGTGAATGGAAAATCTGCCTTGTTAAATATTTCCTACCTTCCACAGTATCTCCTGCTGATGAACCAGCTATGACAAAATTCCCAGGCCAGAAGGCGAAACGCGTCCGGGAATTTTGTCATAGCTGGTTCGTCAGCAGGAGATACTGTGGAAGGTAAGACTCCCCCCAAAAGCAACATGACCATAAATATTTCCTGATACACATGTATATAAAGTTAATGGTGGGACTCGTTACTCCGAGTTTCACGCGTACATCGCGATCATCAGACTGACTGTTAAGGTTTAAATATTCCTATTTGTGTGTTCTTTTTTCCTTGGTTGGATGCGTAGAATTTATTCTCGTGCCTGCACTTTGTAATTAGCTCCGACCTTTTGTTTAAAAGCGACGGACTGTTCGATTGTAAAATGCACATCTTTTCAGCCAAACATAAGTTACACCTGGATGGGCTTCCATTGTACGCGCTGGCGCGTTTTATGATTCTCCATTTCAGTTGGTATTCAATGCTATTAGATTTCAATTCCCAAAGGTACTTGCTTAGTGCTGTGCTGTTAGCTAGTTTTTGGTGCTTGAAGGATGATTTGTGGACAGAGTACCTCGTCTTGAATTCATGTTTGGTCATGCCAATGTACGGTTTTGTTTCTCCAGTTGTTGGTATTACGGTTGCCTCGTATACAACGTTGTTGGTTCTGCAGTCACCGTTCAGCAGGCACAGGTCTTTCTGTCTGCAGTTGCACTTGTTTGTAGTCTTGTTTTGTGTGCTTAAAATCTTGCGATTATGCTTTTTGATAATACTAGCCATGTTGGGCATGCAGCTGTAGCTGACTTTTAGGTTGTTGTGGTTGAACAGCTTGTTGAATACGTGTGTCTTCGGGAAGTGCTTATCGATCAGACGAAGAAATGATTGTGCGATATTTGTTTTGACATTCCGGCAGAATGGAGGATTGAGAGAATCATAAAACGCGCCAGCACGTACAATGGAAGCCCATCCAGGTGTAACTTATGTTTGGCTGAAAAGATGTGCATTTTACAATCGAACAGTCCGTCGCTTTTAAACAAAAGGTCGGAGCTAATTACAAAGTGCAGGCACGAGAATAAATTCTACGCATCCAACCAAGGAAAAAAGAACACACAAATAGGAATATTTAAACCTTAACAGTCAGTCTGATGATCGCGATGTACGCGTGAAACTCGGAGTAACGAGTCCCACCATTAACTTTATATATATTCCGCTCTACATCCGTATTGAGCACTCTTACAAACGGGACAGCCTTATGAAAGTTATATTTCTTCTGATATACATGTATTTCCCTTCAGAGAAATTAAGCATTCAAAATGAAGAAATGCAAATGAGATGATGTCAAACCAGGAATTATCAAATATACAAAACATGAAGTCCTATATTGAGCAATTATTACAATTTTACCTTTTGGAAAAGGTTTTCTGTGCTAAACTACACACAATGGACATATTTACTCCTTACCCTTATGCACTTGTTTGACAATTTGAAAGAAAATGTGGCATCAAATTCCTGGGTTGACATCATCTCATTTGCATTTTCTAATTTTGAATGCTTAATTTCTCTAAAGGGAAATGTGTGTATCAAGAAATATTTAACAAGGCAGATTTTCCATTCACAAAGAAATGAATCATGAAGTTCCTGGCTAGGGGTGATAGGGACTTTAAGAAAACATCGTAATATGCACACACGCACAGACATTTTTCACTAGTTTCAGTTTTGCCTTAGTTGTCGTAGCCAGATGCTTTCTAGTTTTAAATCTTAATGACCCCTGCCCTTAAAGATATGACAATGATCTCCATTCAAAATATTACATGTAGTTCCTTCCCCTTCCCCCCTCTCCCCTAGGCAAAAAGTCCCTTAGAGTACACGCAGGAAATAGAGTGACTGGATTGTCCAAGCAATTCAGCTGCAGTGTCAAAGGAAGCTATGGATTTGCAATTACATCTTATGAGCTAAAACTTTGCACTTGGACTAATATGGAGGTGCTCTTTCTATTTCTGGCATTTGTTTTGATGGTGCTGCTTGATATAGGGAGATAGGGTCACGCAACCTGTTGGTGCAAGTCCCCCATTATCCACAAGAATATCCTACATTGCTCATCAGTATAGCCTATTACACATACAAACAAAAGACCACTGGCCAGCATGTCTTGATTTTAACTTTGCCTAAATTTTTTATCCAGTAAATTTAACTCTCTTTTGTTTTCTTTAGTGCTCCATCTTCCTTATCAGATAAGAAATGGGGTGGAGGAGCTTGTTTGGGTGAAAATGGTATACCAGTCAACCCAAATATCATTCTGGGTGGATTTGACGGAACAGAGTACAACAAGGCAAATGCTCTGATTATAACCTTCATTGTTCGCAATCACAAGGATGAAAGCAAGAATGCCAAGGCTGAAGCTTGGGAGAAGGCTTTCATTGAATACATGAAGAAATATGTGGCCGACCCTAGCAATAGTAACTTGGTTATTAGTTTCACTTCTGAAAGGTCAATTCAAGACGAGCTGGAGAGAGAGAGTGAGACAGACATCGGCACCATTGCTGTCAGTTATACCATTATGTTCATTTACATTACTATTGCACTTGGACAAGTCAATACCTGCAGCAGAATAATGGTATGTGTGTTTGTATAAACTGTTTATTTGTTTGTTTGGTAAACAAAATATTTTTTCACAGAACAGTAGATTGCATCATCATTAGACCCCATAGTGGAGTGATAAAATGTATATAGAATGGTCAGACTTAAATCTTCTTATAAATAAGAATGGGTGGTAATGAAAGGGAATACATCAAGAAGAGGAGGAGAGGGGAGAAGGGAACAAAAGATCAAAAAGAAGAGAAGAGAAGAGAGGGGGGGGGGGGGTATAGCTAGATGGAAAATTTAATTTCCAATTATGACTCCATTTGAAAGATGAGAAGTCAAATGCTAAAGTCAAGTCTTTTATTGTTATCAACTAAAACATTAAAAGTGGACTACATCCTAATGTAAACTTGGGTGTTATACATGTATGTGTAAGTAAATGTGATAAAGGACTCACAAATGATCATAGGGAGTGGCCACATAATTGACCTTGTTTGCTACATTACGTACTACTTTACAGATTGATTCCAAAATCACTCTTGGATTCTGTGGTATCATTATCGTGCTGTGTTCTGTTGTGTGTTCTATTGGTTTCTGGAGTTACATTGGTGAACCAGCCACCCTCATCATCATAGAAGTTGTCCCCTTCTTGGTCCTTGCTGTAGGTGTTGATAACTTCTTTATTTTGGTGCAAGCATATCAGCGCCATAATCGCTACAGTAATGATGACATTCCCAAGAAGATTGGCCATGCTTTGGGTGAAGTTGCCCCTAGCATGCTGCTGTCATCTCTAGCAGAATCTGTTGCCTTTGCTTTTGGTATGTCATTTAATTCTTGATGGTTTATGTATATACAGTGCATATAGGTTATTGGTCAACTAACCAGCTACAAATGTAATACAGCTGTGTATTTTGTGTATGAGTCACGCTGTATTTTGGCAAGCCTTTAGGCAAGCCAATATGTAAGTGACAAGTAAATATTCACAGCTGTATTCCCTGGTTAATCGACCAATAACATATTTATTATACAATGCTGCAAAAATCAATACAAATAATGTCATTTTTATTGCCACTTTTGACTTTGATTAGCACCCAGCTTTACACCGGGAAGCCATTCAAATGTTAATAACCTAATATGGTCTCATATTTTTCGCATTCTTGTGCATATTATGTGCGTTCTATTGAGAATTGTATAATAAATGATGTTATATTTGGTTGTGCTCAATTTTTGCTTGTCTCATTTCAGGTGCCATGTCCAACATGCCTGCTGTCAAAGTGTTTTCACTCTATGCAGCCGTTGCTGTCTTTATCGATTTCCTTTTCCAAATCACTTGGTTTGTTGCTTTGATGGCACTGGATGCAAAACGTCAGGAGAGCAACCGATATGACATCCTTTGCTGTGTCAAGGATAAAGATAGTACTGCAATTCACGAAGAGGGCTTTCTCTATCAGTTCATTGAAAAAATCTATGCTCCTGCTTTGTTGTCGGACTATGTCAGGCCATGTGTCATTGCCTTCTTTGTAGGAATATTATTCACCAGCATTGCATTGAGTGCAAAGTTATCAGTTGGATTAGATCAAGAACTAGCCTTACCCAAGGTGTGTACTATATGTACATGTAATTTGATTAGAATATTTTCATTCCCTTTCCCCCCCTGTCTTGGGGAAGTTTCAGCAAAAGATGGATTAACTAGTCATTCCCTTCCCTTTTACTTCCTCTCATCATTTACATGTAATAGACTGCATGTAATACCTCTCCTCCCTTTTTTTGCTTCCATCCTTCCTTTGGTCTTTCTTACTGCCTTACCTTGTGGGAGTTTTAATCAAACATAATTTATTCTCTCCCCTTTCTTTCTTTCTTTCCATTTCCTTCCTTCAGTTTCACTTCTTTCTTGTCTTTGCTTGCTTCCTTGCTTCTTTTTTTCCTTCCCTCTGTCTAAATTTCTTCAATTTATACACTTACATATTTTCATATTTCATAACTTCACTGTATGAATATAAATGGTTTCTCTTCATTTCAGGACTCCTTCCTTCTTCACTGGTTTAAAGACATGAAAGAATATCTGCATGTTGGTCCCCCTGTGTACTTTGTACTTGATGGCCCTTATAATTATGTCAATGCAACAACACAAAACAAGATATGTGGATCAGCAGGATGTGATTCAGATTCCCTTGTCCAGCAAGTCTTTACTGCATCTCTTCGACCAAACGTGTATGTGTGCATCTACTTGTAGATTGTTCTTTGAATGTAGTACGTTCCATCCTATATATTAATATAGCACTGCAAATAAATACTAGTCACTGGACATTTAATGTTTGCTAAAAATGCTAATTTGACTGGCAAATGATTTGGCTGGTCAGACAAAAGGCTTATTTGCATCCTTGGGACTGTAATAATTGGTTGCACAGGGGTTCATTATAAGGAGGTTAAAATCAAAATTATTCTGTTTGAAGGTGCAGAAAACATGGTTCATTAGGGGTTAGTGTTATATGGGGTTCGTTACATTGGGATTTCTTGAAATGCCATACTGTTTCTGATTTCCATGAAACTTTAATTTTGCAAAAGTTGACAAGGCATACATATATTTCACAGAACTTAATTTTGCGAAATGGCATAAAGCTTATTAAATAAAAATGGCTGTCCATTTTAGGTAGTCCTAGAGATAAAATTGATTATAATTTAACAGCATTACAGTATAACTTTATAAAATTGCTTATCTTTGGCACCTAAGAAAATTATTTAATTTTTTGGTTCCAAGATAAAAAAATTATTAATAACAATAGGGTACTTTATGTAATTCCCTTTATTTTAACACTGTTGCAATTTTAAATTCAGATCCAAGATTGCCATGCCTGCATCCTCTTGGCTGGATGACTACTTTTCATGGCTAGACCCTCGTAGTACATGTTGTCGAGTTCTTCTCAATCAGACAACTAATCAGCCTGTACTGCCTTTAGTTCTGTGCAACGCTACAGGTATGTTTACATAAAGACATGATTTAAAGTGTAACAATAAATTATAATAGCAGTAGCATACTTTACACCAAAGTTGACATAGCTCAAATTTGATGTGGCAGAAACGAATTACTGTTTCACGTGTATTATAGTTGTGAGATAATTTATTCTTTAAAATAGTTATGGAAAACATCTGGCCATTGGTGGTTCACATGTTCATAAGCAATTAACTGAGTTTGACTGTTTCAAAAATATTAAAAATATCAAGTTTTTGAAAGAGTGGTCTACTTGGAGTTCTTGGGGCTGAAAAAGTTATTGTACGAAGGGTCCATTTTTGTAAGATATGAATTGGGTAGAACTTGTGACTTATGATTACTTCCCCAAATTAGAGTATTATAACCTACAGTGGATTGTGTAATTGGGATTTTGAGATAGCAATACCACTTAGTATATTGATGGTTATAGTTGTGAGAAAATATATTCTGTTTCAGTGACAGAGCCAATGAGTGAATATATTTTCTCTCATCCCTCTATGGATTGTGTCAAACATCGATTGTGCAATAATGCCCCCATTTTATACTTGATAAAGTCAAACAAGTTTATACATGTACTAGCAAATGTATCAGAAAGGTTGCAAAGGGCCCAGTCATACCAGTTTTTACAGACAACATTGTGCACAGTGTGATAATCCAGACCTTAAAACAATTTTTGTTTTGACTTCAGATCATGAGCATAAATGTCAACAGTGCATGAACAAATCGCAGGCAGGACAACGACCCACACCTGAAGCGTTCAATAAATTCTTACCACTCTATCTACAAGATATCCCAGAAACAGTGTGTGCCAAGGGCGGACATGCTGCATATGGGCATGCTCTTCAGCTAAACAAAGACCCTGCAGCTAAATTCCTTGTAAATGGTAAGTACTTTAAACAAGTCAAAGGGCTCTGTTCTTTACAGCATAGGTGATATCCATAATAAAACAGAAATTTGAGAGTAAACTAGTTTGGATTGTGTCAGTGTATAAAGATGCAAAATGAATGAATGGAAATCTGTGACACTGTATAAAAGAGATAACTACGTTACTGACATCTTGAGCCTTGGCTCAATATCCAGGGTTGATAGAGCTAATATGATTGGTTTATAAAAATAATGTTTTTTATCCTGATATATCTGACCTTTCTCCAGTGTAAATCAAAATTGTATAATTGTAAACATTTAGAATTCAGGGTTTCCACTGATCTTGAAAAGTCAGGCATTTCTCAAAAAAATTTCAAGGCTAGGGAATTGTCAAGGTTTTGTAACAAAAGTTGATGAAAAAATCGGGAATATTTAGTTGCAAATGTCAAACAAAGCCTGTGGAATTCCACTAAAGTAATGTCCTTGATTTTGTTGGAATATAAAATGTGTTGAGCAAAATCAAATAAAAGTGGGGATGTGGTCATTTAATATTCAGGAAAAAAGGCAAGGAATTTAATTTTTCAAGGTCTGTGGAAACTGAGTAAATGACAGTATGGATTTGAAAAATTATTTTGCATGTAATATATATGTAAGTGTGATTTCAATAATTTTCTCAATCTTGTGTTGTAGCATCATATTATATGTCGTATCACACAATTCTCAAGACCTCAGATGACTTTGTAGCTGCACTGAAGAGTGCCCACAACATAGCAGACAACATAGCTAAGACTATCAATGACCCGAACATCAAAGTTTTTCCATACAGGTAAAATAATAATGTTTTGATTTAGAAACTTTAAGAATCCTATTGTAAGTAATTCTTGTTATTTTTATAAGTCAAGAGTGTAGTTGTGAAACAAAAGTGCTGATATCTTACACCATTGCTCAAAATAAGTGGCTACTGTATTTTCAGTTAGAAAAATATGTGTACATGTACTTGTGCTTTGTATTGTTGCAAGTACATGTATGTTTAGATATCAAAAACACCCATTATAGCATAACAGTGATTCTTCTTCTTTGATTCTTTCTGCAGTGTTTTCTATGTGTTCTATGAACAGTATCTCACCATTGTAAAAGACTCCTGGCAAAATCTCTTGTACTGTGCTGGTAAGTATATCAGGATAAGACAGTGCAATTTAGGCAAGGTAAAAATTGAGGCAATGCTGGCCAGCAGTCTCCAGGCAGTCACAGTTGGGGTGTTCCCTTAGGACTTCAGGGGCTTGAAATACACAGGTCATCAATAGTTAGCTCCCCTTTTGCTGATCAAATCAATAAGCAGATCATAGTGGATCTTCTTTTGTTTCCCCACCCTATCTCTCCTGTGGCAAATAGTATTCCTCAGGTAGGAATCACTTCCACTGAGTCATCGGTGTGATGGGTGCTAGGGGATGGACTGTGGCATGGTTGCCATGGTGACCTAGAGGGACTGCGACCTGCTTGGTCAGTGCAGCACCCAACCCCAAGCTCATCCAATGGCGATAAGTTTTAAGCACATTCTCCACTCATCACAGAAAGCACTTGCTGCGATCATTTTTACTCGCAGTGAAATTTTGAACAATAGATTTTATCCTCAACAAGTACTCGCTGGCTCACTGAGAGTAACTTCTGCTATGAGTGGAGAATGGCCTTAAGTCTAGATTAATTAATTATTCAAGACAGATAGATATTTGTTAAGCTTTAGGCATTATAATTTACAGCTTTATATAATTAGCCTTAAAAAAACTAATATTTTGTTTCATTTCAGTTGCAGTATTTGTTGTGACCTTCCTGTTAATGGGCTTCAACCTAAGTATTGCTGCCATAGTGACATTCACTGTAGCTATGATCATAACCAACTTGTTAGGCCTCATGTACTTATGGGATATCACACTCAATGCAATCTCTTTAGTAAACTTAGTTATGGTGAGTCTATTTCAAACACATTCTTGTACTGTGAACTGCAGCTTATAAACCCTGGGATTGTACAAGTTTGTGAGGGGTTTCCAGGGGGAAATATAATATATAGCGTATAACGGGAAGCATGTCACAGTATTGTTTCCAAGCAAGTTGATCAGTTGATTTGCTGAAAGTTTAATCACTGTTACATTAATTTTATGTCCTTGTATTTATTGAGTTTTTAAGAAATAATTCACAATCAATGCATTTGATGTAATGCATGCAGGAACAAAACTGAAATATGTGCTTTATTTCCAATTATATAAACGTTTGAAACTCCAGCAGCGACATGCTGTTCTACATTGTACTTTTCTAAGAAAAAGAGTGGGTTTATAAGCTATAGTTGACCCTACTTGTTTTGTATGCATATGACACTAAATTATTCCCCTGTCTACTACAGGCCAGACCTGGGGCCCATTTCTCAAAAGACCCGATAACTTTACGGACCCGTTAACTTATTCGATTTATTTAGGTTAACGGGTCCATAAAGTTATCGGGTCTTTTGAGAAACGGGCCCCTGTTCATTGCCATTTTTCTATGTGCAATGTTGTGGTTTAAATGTTTCCACTGGTTTACATTTTTCTGAAGGTTGTTGTTAAGTTAGGGTTTTATGGTGAGTGTAAGTTATGTTATTAAGTTAGTTGTAAAGGATAAAACTGAAAGGAAGTGGTTTAAGAAAGTAAAACTATGCCCTAAAAATTGAAACCAGTGGAAAAGGTCAAACCTCAGCAATGTTGTTACACTTTGTTTAAAAGCCTGTATAACTTGAAAGAAGTATTTTTGACCTGCTGATTTACTTGAATAATGTGTACTGACATTATATTAATTTGTACTTGTCATTTTTCTAGGCTGTTGGTATATCAGTGGAGTTCTGTTCTCATATAGCCAGGGCTTTTGCTGTTAATTTGAAAGACACTAAAGTGAAAAGAGCACAAGATTCATTAGCTCATATGGGAAGTTCTGTAAGTACAATAATATTTATAAGAAAATTCAAATAAATTGAGCTATGTATACTGTTTTCTAAAATCTGACTGTGAGCCATCTGGGAGGCAGAAAGATTTTCAAAAATGTCCTTTGAAATAATGGAAGGTGACTTGAAGAGTTCTAGAAGTAGCTCAAATGAGTCCTAGTCTCCTATAAATCTGCTCTCAGTAGAAGCTAAGTTTTAACCATCTGAAGAGCTGGTTTGATTGTAAAGACAAGAGTAGCTGTCTATATGGATACAAAGTTTAACTTTAGCCATAGTCACCTTGTGGTGGTAAAAATGTTAAAATTCTATCAGTGAGAATACTGAATTGCTTTTGTAATGTTTAATACTTCTTAGGTATTAAGTGGTATAACATTCACAAAGTTTGGAGGTATTATAGTGTTAGCATTTGCCAAATCAAGAATATTTGAGGTGAGTATAGTCTTGGTTATGCAGTATATTAATAGCACTAATATTGGTGATTGCTGTTTGAGTTCTAACATTAACCCATGCAGTATAACAAGTGAAAAACCTGGGGATAAATAGTTGAGGTTTCAAAATAGTTGTCAGTGGAAAAAAATTGTTAAGAATACTAAAAGTAGTAGTGCTCATAACATGTTGTTGCAAGTAATAAAATGATTTAAACCAACCATAAATGTGCACCTTGAGTGCTATGATTATTTGATTGACATAAACACACAAACAAACAAAAAACAAAATAATAAATAAATTTCGCAAATGTCTATATGTATATAATCAAATGCAGTTGAACTGAAATGAACTGAAATGAAGTATAATCAAACATAAATGGATTAAGAATCCCAACTGGCAAGGAGGCAAACCAGTTGGCTGTATTACATTGTACAAGCATGGCCGAGAAACTGAATTTGAACTAATCGAAATCGGAACAAATTCAGTTTCATCTAGTGGCCAGAGCGGGAATCGAACCTGGGACCGCCGGATTGCGAGACCAACGCTCTGACCTCTCGGCCATGCTGCCTCCACAATGACCACTAAAAATGTATTTAAACATTTAAATAAAAGAATCACAAACAGCTTCTCTGTGTTTTAATCCTACAGCTGTAGTTAGTATCATCAACACCTAGGCCATTCAAGGAATGCTTTACAATTCAAAGCGATTCACTTACAGCTCATACTTTTTCTTCTGTACTTCTAAAGCCCTTTGTACTAATCATTATACATGTAAGACTATGAAACTTGTGCAAGGGTTTTATCATGTAGAACTGGTCCAAGAGATAAGGAATTTATAATAAAAATGCATTTAAGTTATTTTATTTGATGAATAAAATATCATTTAATTAAGTTATTTATTTATGTATTTATTTATTTTCTGTTCGTTTGCTAGTTTTTGATTAATTATTGTAAAACAAAATTGATGTGAGCCCCCTTGTTAAGCTCTGTTACTTTTGGGGCAAATGTTAAGATAAATTTGTTTAAATAAAATTAAAAAATAGAAAAATAAAAAATGTTGGCATCCTTGAGGGGCGAGTGAGGGGGAAAAGGCTAAGACATTGACCTCAGCCCTCACTCTCCTCTCTGTTTTGCCCTGAGTGCTCAAGGATAAATTCTATCTATGTGATTACGTTTTCATGGCTGTTTTCGGTCTTTTATAAAGTTTTCGTAATCCACTGACAGCATATTTTGGAATAAACGTTAACATAATGCCTTGAGAGCTAACCCATTCACATCATATATAACGGTAAAAGAAAAATATGCATTATTTCCGCTGCTAAACACTGAACTTTTTTTAGTTTGTATGTGTTGTACAGGATTTGAATTTGTTGTTGTTGTTGTTGTTGTTGTATTTTTCTTTTGATCTACAGTGCACATTTCAAACTAAAATAAACACAATCTCTGCACATAAACTAAAACTTAAAAGTTGTTCTGATCTATTTTGTAAACTGTTCTAACATAAATCGAGGAATTTATCATTAATTTTGCTGGCATTGTCATTATTTTCGCTTTGTTGTTGTTGCTGCTGCTGTTGTTGTTGCTGCTGCTGTAGTTGCTGTTGTTGCTGCTGCTGTTGTTGCTGTTTGTACTGTTGCTGCTGCTGGAGTTGCTGTTGTTGTTGTTACTGCTGCTGCTGCTGTTGTTGCTGCTGTTGTTGTTGTTGTTGCTGCTGTTGTTCTTCTTATTGCTGCTGCTGCTGTTGATGACACTCGTCCTGTTTTTGTTTCTCCCATTGTTGTATCTTTATATAAGAATGTGAAAATCGCGCGCGTTTTCTACATTTATTTACTAATTTTCCTCCATGTCATACATGCATCCATTTGACCAAGTGATGCGCACATCATTCTCAAGGCATTATGTTTTGTTAACTCTTGTCCTCAGGTATTTTACTTCAGAATGTACGTTGGGATGGTCCTGTTTGGGGCTCTACATGGCTTAGTTTTCTTGCCAGTTTTACTAAGTTACGTGGGACCGCGACCCTCTAGAATAAGATCTCGACCTGATGCTGCCGAAACAGATGCTGAAAAAAGCCCCCTAATTAAGAAATAAATAAAAACCTGATCGGAACAAATTCAAGATAGGCATGTATCATTTTTGTTGAAATTCCTTATCATTAAGTTCCCATATTGAAAACAAACATCTTACCAAAGTGGGACCAAATCTCAATTCTCTTAACAATGGGTAAAAATGTGGCTGATTAAATGGGGGCATGGAATGGGCGACACTCGCGGCTGAGGTGGAGGAAATTGCTGTGAGCTGCCATTCCAGCCTGTGTTCGCAAAACAGGTATTTCAAGATGTGGCAGCTTTTTGCCCCTCATTCCTGAGCGTTGCCTGTAGAGAAGGCCAATGTTGAACTTGTACATTGTGTAAATTCCTAATCCCCATTCCTCGTATTGCCCTACCCTAGTTGATGTTATGCTCATCCTTTCACAGCCACCTTAAAACTCATATCTAATTTTTCTTGAATTGTTTTTAGGTGTTTTACTTTCGTATGTATTTGGGCATGGTTCTATTTGGTGCTCTCCATGGTCTTGCCTTTCTACCCGTGTTTCTAAGCTACGTTGGACCCAAACCATCTCGTGATCCAAACATGACAAGGGAAGAGTCTTTACGCGGCAGTTTTATCACTGGTGGCGAAACAAAACCTCTGTTGGGATCCAAATATGCTACTATTCAATAACAGTTGCTTGATTTGAGAATCAAATGGAGAAATTATTGTAGTGAAAATGACATGCATTTAAGTCTAATTGAAACGATTGGATTGATATTCATGCCCTACTCACTCAGTCGACAATCATAACCTAATGAGAAAAGACATCCCAGTTCTTCTCGGCTAATATTGCCACAGGATTCCCACATGGTCCTTGCTGAGTACACTATGGTATGAAGTAAAATGGTGTTGTGCCATGTACCAAAACATACGTTACTCCCTGTAAATTGATTAATTTATACACATTTTATAAATATTAAATGCTCACTATCGAAAAGTGAAATGGTAACAACACTATAACAGAATTTAGATCGAAACATATAAACAATAAAAAGGTTTTTAACTATTTTGTTTCCCATCGACTCATTGGAACTAAGGCCACAGTCCACACCAATGCTTTTTTTTAATTTTTTATGCCGTTCTTCTCAATGCGTTTTCAGGGGCGGATCCAGGATTTTGCAAAGGGGGTGTCCCAAATAGGCCTCTTGAGAGATGACGTCACATTCAAGATGGCGGCCTCATAACAATGGAATCTGATGACGTCATCTCATGGCGCTAGGGGGATGTCCGATGCACCTATGGACACTCCCCTGGATCCGCCCCTGGTTTTGCCCTTCGGTGCACACCAAGACTTGGCCTGTGAACAGGCTGTGGGGAAGGAGGGAAAGCCCCTTATCTTCCTCCCCTCACCCCACCTTCCCGCCCCCTCCTTTGTTTACTAAGGTGTCAAACATACACTGTACAAATTCTGATTTTCTGATTGGTCAGTTTGTACCACGTGACGCGTTGTTATGACGTGACAACACGTCATTATGCAATAACTTCCATGAAATAATTATTGACACTCACGGCAATACATCATAGTTGGAAAGAAAAAATGTTCCTGGTGATAAATTTGAGGATTTTTCGAAAAAGAGAAGATCATCGAGCATACTTAAAACTGCTTAGCGTGCCTGTTTTGAAGGTAAACTCAATTTCATTGAAGTTTTTGGAGCTTACGGAGATCAACATATTTCAACGGCTTAAAAACAGAGTTCGCTGGCTTTCCAAATTCATCTTAATATTTACTGTTTTTTAGACTGGTTATCCAAAACCTATCTCATAGAAAGTTTAGAAAGTCTGTCGCCACAAGTTCTCTCAGATGGGGTAAAGAAATTTTATCAAGAATCATATCGAAGAAAACGCCAAACGAGTACTTCAGCCTTCGGCAAAAACTACTTCTTGTTCAAGTCTGAGTTTAGCAGTTTCAACCGTAAGTCGCCAGTTTAAACCAATATCCAAAACTCCAGCGATAATTTTCTAGTCCTTTCACTAACAGAGTTCTAGGACTCAGTGCTAACGCCTCGTGCAGTATTTAATAAAATTTCTCGTTCATTGTTAGCAAACTCGTGAAGATAAATCCCGATAATTCACTCGCTGCGTGCGTTAACCTCTAACTAAGTAGTCTTGGTAATAGTACCTTATTTACACCGCCGCTTAATACCAGTACGTGTCCCTACATTGTATGGGGGAGTCACCTTAAGGTGTGCCTGCCACCAACAATGCACAATAGGAATGTGTGGCACGGCCGAGAATATGGAATGTGATGGCCAATGTCTTTAATGTGTGGAATATTAGACATTTACGGGCGGGGGAGATAAATTGGGCTGCTGCGATCGAAGGCAGTGAGACTACAACCGTACCCCGAGTGTGGGCTTCATAGATCGTTTTGTATTCAGGTTCGACTGCTTGAGTGTGTGTAGTCTCTACTAGCCTCCTCTGCAGGCAACACTCGCGTTTTTTGGGGCCAGGGGAGAAATGCTCTCGGGTTTCCTGTGTTGCGATATAAAGAGCATGGAAACACCGCGGCAAATGCATGCGCGACTTATGTAACGATCCCGATAAAAACATTAATTCAGCCGTGTACTTTGCCGCTGCGAAATCGGCGGAAGCCAAAGTTTATAGTCCCAAAAATATCAGTTAGCGGGTGCTACACTGGTAACAAGGGCATTAGCTCGCGCTTAGAAAGTTTCAAGTAAACGAAACAAGCTTTTACAAAGAATGTTCTATTTGGTGCGTTGAAATAGGAGAAAAAGGCATTTTGCCTAAAAACCGCGAAAATTCGCGAACGCGCAGTCTTTTGCTGCGGTGACATGCATGCAAAAAAGCATGGCTACAAAGCGCGCGCGCAATCCTTCATTCGGTAATACGTAAAGACGTCATAGTCACTATGTGATGGCGTAACAAAATCGATTGTCATTTTTGAGCAAACTCTTGCAAATGAAGTTGATAAAATTTAGAAGCTGCAAATTCATCTGTTCATTATAACAAGTTAAAATTCACAAAAAGCGAATAAACACTAATAAGTCAAACAGAACTTTCGAGGTAAGTGGTAATGGATGAATGAATGGAAGGACGGAAGGACGGACGGACAGACAGACGGACGGACAGATAGATGGATAAACGAATGGAGGGATGTATGGATGGTGACTGAAGGATAGATTAATTAATAGCTTGATTAGAGGAAAATGAGATTTAAAAAAAATCAAAATCTTCCTGTGTATATACATTCCGTTACTTCCTAATAATCGAGAATTGCCAGATTAATGCATATTTCTTTCTTTAGAAACGTTCTTCGACTTTCTATTCGTTAACACCAAAAACAGACCTTGGCCAACATGGCCGTGGTCAAACAAATAACAGAAATCCTCAAAAAGGTGCTGCAAATTATCTGGAATGTTGCCACTTTGCTTTATGATAGGCCATGCAATCCAATTCGATTCCTGGTTTACCTACCAGTTGTTGTATCTTGCCTTGGTTCTGTCTCTTATTCAGTTACTTCAGTTACTACTGCATTGTGGGTGGAGTAGTATTGAGACTGCAACGATGGAAGTGCCTTCTCCATCATTCACTTGAATTGCATTACGTATTGACGACAGAGTTGCTGATGAGACTGATGAACCACGCAAAAATGTTAACAAGTTGATCCTAGTTCTGGGGCCCGTTTCTCAAAAGACCCGATAACGTTAACTTTACGGACCCGTTAACCTAAATAAATCGAATAAGTTAACGGGTCCTTAAAGTTATCGGGTCTTTTGAGAAATGGGCCCCTGGACCCTAAAAGAGGAACTTGACAAAGGGACTGAAGATGCGCCAGCCAAACCAACTGTCAAAAGGTACATGAAGAAGAACAGATGATTAATTGTACTCTATTCTTTGGGTCTGATTTACACGGGAACAAGAAAAGAGTACAAACAATACACTCAGATTCGGTATTCCGCGTTAACAGTGCTCGCTTCAGAAAGCGCACAAACCAACTGAACTACACTCCTGCAAATATAGAAAAAGAACACATGCATATATATCAAAAAGCACCACAAAATATTTATTTTGCCTTTTTTTTCTTTTGGATAAATCTGATAAATAACACCTGGGCAAAATTTACAACGCATGCGTGCCTTATAAAATTAAACATTCAGCAGTACGTAAAACAAACAGGAGACCACTGCCGACTAAACTCAAGCCATAGGCAAAACTTAGTCCCCACAAAATAAATTAAAGACTATATTACTATTGTATTTTTTTTTTATTTGACAGTACGCGCGCGCTGATTGGCTGGCCGCCTTGTTTATATCAGTGGACAGAGAAAACTTCGAAAAGCAAGTATTTCAGTCACAGTACAGAGACATGCACGCGCGGCCGTTTTATATTCTTTAAATATTCTATTGCTGGCCTTTTGCACCTAGTACTTTCCTGCTTTCACCCGTGCTTAAAATTGAGCTCAAATAGCTCAAAGTATTATATGGGAAATGTAAAGAAAGCAATTCTAAAAATTGCTAATTGCTTGGGATTCCTTTGGTCAAGACGCGGACTCTACGAGTCAATGAGCTTTCATCAGGTATTTTTAAATTCGTAAAACAGAAAAAGAATTACCATAGCTGGAAAGAGCATGTTAAAATTAGCAAGACAGTGAAGCTTGAATTAAATTCAAAACTCGCGAGAATATGAATTTTTGAAAAGTGTGAATTTGTAAGAAAACCTTTGCTGGTAGGCATCTCTTGCCTACCAGCGAATGTTTAATTGCATCAAAATTTCGATTTCGGAAAATTCATATTTTCGTGAGTTTGAAAGTTACTTCATTCAAGCTTCGCAGTTTTACTAATTTTGACATGCTCTTTCCAGCTATGGTAATTATATTTCTGTACTTCTATTACTGTACGCCTTTAACCTCTCTACTACTGATGGAAACTTATCAACAAAAAATTGTTTTGTCTGTTCATGAATAGAATTGAAAAGCAATGGTTTAAGATTTCCTTCTGATGGGAATTCAGTCACAATGATCAGATCGAGGCCTATCCCAGGTCCTTAAGTCGCCGTTTTTTACTGCGACTCAATGCAATTTAAGGCGTTTTAAGAAAATTTGGAAAACAATTTTGTAATATTTTTAAAGTGTTTTACGGCGTTTTTAGGCGTTTTAAGGCAACTTATTAAGCGACTTGAATTACTTTAGAATACTCAAAGGCTACTTTGGGCTACGTCGAGTATTTTAAAGCATTTTAAGGCGTTTTGCGGCGTTTTAAGGCAACTTATGGTCCGGATGTAGGCCTAGATCGTTTATGATTGTTGTGTGAAAACCTCCTCAATCATATAATAAGCCAGTTAATTGCCTCGAACCTCGGCTTTTATCCATATGGCTAAAAGCCTCGGTTCTCGGTAATTAACTCTTACGTGTATTTAAAATCAATTTTCATGGTACGGACTGTGTAGCGGCAGGTTAAGGCGCCATCCTGTGCTCACAGTCGATCTACCATGCATTTTATATGTTTTTGTAAAGCGCCTAGAGCAGATTCTGGACAGGCGCTACACAAATGTTCATTATCATTACGTAACCTCTTATAAGCCGGCGAATCTCACGCATGCGCGCGCACTCATTTTGCCACGCCGGTGTTCGTGACTGTTACGCTTGTCTTCGAGTCATGTTCGGAAAAAGCTAATCACACTGCTGACCACCTGCAGCTGTTCAGTCTGGCAAGCAAAGCGGATCTAGAATTCGAATCTTTGTCTACCCGACCCAGATTATACCCTGCTAGGGGAGGCTCCTGTTCGTCTCTTTGAGAACATTTTAACGAGAATTTATATCAACAATGACTTCACGACTCGGTAAGTCGATTTTTATTTGAGACTAGTGTTTATCTTCAACATGTCCATGGTGTTCAGTTTGTGCTTCATTGTATTGATAAATAAGCTTTAAAACCCAAACAACTGTGTACCATCATAAGGCAACATGTCAAAACAACTGGTATTACATCTTATACATCAACATATCTGGCTTTATGATTTGCCGTGACAACGAATTCATTAAGTTTTTAATCGCTCTGGTGAGTTCAAGCCGGTTCAAATGACTTAGTAAGGCCGCGTCACGCGTTACTGATTAATCGGAATAACAACGAAAATTTAACTTAATACTCGTTAACATCGGATTCCTTGGTTTATTACACTGTTTGGCTGCTTTTCTGACTGTTTTTACAGTAAGATTTAATCGGCGTTTCTTCGTGAATTTGCGAAATAATAAACTCGAACTTCATTTCATGACAATGAGGTCTCCACATGAAATCATGTAGAGTTTATTAGTATACATTCCACAAATTTTTTTACTTTTAAATTGGTATTCGAATTTTACTAATTAATAACGATGTTTTATGAGAATATTATCTTGTACTGAGCTTGTATGAAGATTTTGATAATGGTTCAGATATTGCGTGACGCCTGCTCCACTGTTAATTGACGCTTAATTGTGCCTGAAGACTCTGTGTTTACATAAATCTGCATACATAACGTTTGTTTGATCTAGCAGATGTCCTTTTAGCTTAGTTTAGCTTTTTACATGTGCTATCACGTACCAACCACTCACTAGACGACAGCTAGAACAGGTTAGCCTGCAGCCGAATTACACTTTCAATAATATACCTGAACCCCCCCCCCCCCCCCCGGGGGGAATTGGTGTGTGTGTGTGTGTGTGTGTGGGGGGGGGGGGGGGGTTGGGGGCTCCATTGAAAAGGATATGTTCGTCGGAAATGTTCAAAACTACCCCTAAAAGATACTGGCGTGGCTGGACGATTTTTAACCCCTAAGAGATACCAGCGGTAACAAGCTAATGAACATTTAAGAGATACCAGCGATAACAAGCTAATGCACATTTATATTATTATGAACACAAAATTGAATGGTCAACATGCTTTTGTTGGGCAAATTTCTTCCATTTGAGAACAAGATAATAAGCGATGGGCTCTTTTGATACCCTAAAAGATACCAGAAAATGCTAAAACTCTAAACTTCAATTTTAACACCCTAAAAGATACCAAATCGCTGATACTCCCCCTCCCCCCTCGGGGACCTGAGCTCTTTCAAGCATGCATAAAATGCACCTACCTATGTAAGTCCCGTGGGGGGAGGGGGGACTTGGGAAACGTGTATTCTGGGTTTCAGAGGGATTTTTTGTCCTGAAAGTACTGATTAGCCGAGCATTTCAGGACAAAAAACCCCTATGGGACCCAGGGTAGTGCACATGGACCGGATGTTTTTGATCAGAAAGGCAATCTCAGAGATGATCTTCAATGACGTCGATAATTCGAAGGTGCTACACTGTGATTTTGAAAACGATATAGGAACTCCATATAAACATCCATTCAAAGCAAACAGTGTTTTCAGAACAAAACAAATACTGAAACCGAAACCCAGCTAAGTTTCCAAAATGTGTTTTAATATGTTCTAGGAATACAACTGGAATAATTGAGCCAGTTTTGAGCTGTTTTTAAAATTGACAACTTTGTCCCCAGAGTGAGATAACTTTGTGTGATTTGATTGTCTGTTACATGCCCAGTCCCAGGCATATGAAAAATTAGAACATTTAGAAATGAAATATCAACCCTTTAGACCCTAAGTGGCGTACGTAGCGAAAGGGGAAGCCAGGGGCCCGGGGACGATTGCCCCCCTAAAATTTTGGACTTGAGCTTTCATCTGAAGGATGATGTCAATGACATCACTTTAAAGTTTTACTTTTAATTTCATTCATAATATTCAAATGATATCTCAAGTATACTCCGCACTTGGACGAAGTTTGTTTCTGTTTCTCGATACTGGACAAATTCCCACGTGCTTTTGTCCTAAATCGGTCTTCCTGGGGAAATTAGAAAATTAGCATATTTTAGCAGGAACTGCACCTACCCTTTCCATTGACTGCCCCCACTTTTGCTCGGGCCTCACTACGCCCCTGTGCCCTCAGCATCAAAAGGTACCCATTCATATCCCTACTAGCTGTACAAAGTGGAAAGGCCTTGCTGTATAGTCCACCATAGGGAGTACCTTTCTCCACCGCTGGGATACTACTCCCGATACCAGGTCAAATTTTTCCAAACTGTGGTACCAACGTACCTTAGAATATGTTTTGTCCTCTTATGTGGGATACAAGTGACGCTATATGAGGCCATATAAAATGTAGTAAGAGAAGAAGTCACAGAGTATACGTACTGGGCGCGGTGTTACCAAGTTGAGCCGATTTGCTCGCAGGGTACATGGATGCCAGAGATTCATCGGGAGATTTGTAGCGTTGAAAAGGCGAGATCCACAAGCCCGTTTTATGCCACTTTTGTTAATCTCTTATTGTATCGTATCTTTTGGGGTGGAGAAAGTTATGTCTTTAAGGTATCAGGGTACCCCAAAGTTTCTCAAAAGGGTCAATTTTTACATTTTACATTTTCTGATAGAATACACAATAAGCTATGATTTAGTGAAAAAATTATTTCACTGGCGATTTTTAACAGCGAGTTATAAGCGAAAAACTTTTTTCCTGCTTAATCCCTGTCAATTATCTGTTGACATGACTTGTCAATTGATCTGTCATCTAGAGAGCTTGTCGGTGAAGAACATATTTGTCTAACTATCGAAACCTTTGTAAAAAGATTATTCAACAAGAGCCAAAGTTCAATGGGATCAAATTGCCTTGACTTCCCGCCATTTGTGCGGGAAACGTAACAAAATTTTGGTTGCCCTTTACTTCAGCTGTCATCGGGCAAGATTATGAGGTGTTATAATCCCCTTGTATCAACAAACCCAATTCTTGGCTCCAAAACACATTTTTGCGTTTTTCTCGGAAGTGAATTTATGTTCAGTTAGCCATGTATTTTGAGTTCCCGGTCAAAGGGATTTTAATGGATTCATCTGAAATTTAGCAGAGGTCGTCTTCGATAGTTGTTCTTTAAAAGTGTGTCTCCGATTTTCGATTTTTTGCTCCATTCCAAAGTTATCGTCTGTTTTGTATTGGATACAGCTATTTTGGCGGTGTTGTAACTTTAGGAACGTCTAAGAGAACAACGGGGCAACTAATCAAAAATGTGAGACACGCTTTTGACAAGTAATATCTCATGATCTCAGAAAGATAGTAAACATTGTTTTCGGATCAATATTGATTGACCGGGAACTCCGCGAAGACACCTCGGTGAAAATTTGAATAATTCGCTCTAACCTAAAAGAGAAAAATTATTTTACGATAAAAATAATAGAAATAGTTTCTACATTTATTCAGCTTTCTAAAAATGTATACTTTAATGGGGTTTAGACTAAAAGTTTTGGCGCAATATAGAGTTCAACGCACACCGGTCACTAGGGGTACCCTGATACCTTAAGGGGCCGGGCACTTAATCGAGAGATGGGCGCCTAATCGAGGAAATACGTATTCGTTTAAACACGAGAGAAGTGCTGACTAGTAAAATCGATCACACTTTCTGTTGCTTTATAATTTATAGAATACTTGCCACTTACTATGTTTTTGTTATACGGGCGATCAGTAATCATAATAAGAATTAAAATGGGTAAAACTGACCTAAAAAATTTGGGACCTTTTACAAATTTTTAGGTCAGTTTTACCCATTTTAATTCTTACTATGTTTTTGTATGGCCTAATTGAAACACTTGTTAAACTCGTACATATTATTACACGTAAATTGATGTTTTATCGAATCACCATTCCTGTACGACTGAGCGTGCTTTGTGTCTTTCCTTGCAGTTCGTTACCAAAATTTCTTCCAAACTGTCATCAATTTACAGTCTGCACCCATAGTTGCTGTCTATCTGCTTTTGATACCTACCTCGTTGCTATGGAAACAGATTGTGCCACCTCTTGGTCTACGAAACGTAAGACTTACGCACTATACCCAATAGAATAGATTTCGTATGAGTGAAAACGGCACCGCACGGTCACGGCACGGTTACGGCAGGAATTTCGAATGTTTTTATAGGCATCACGGCACTGACACGGTCACGTCACGGCGCGGTCGGTTTAACACTCATACGAAATCTGCACTAGAAAACGAGGCAGCGTGCTACCTTGATAAGTTGTTGTAGAAGCACGAGGAATCTGGTAAAGGCACGGACTTACGGTGAAACTTTTTCTGTACAATGCGTACAACACAGTTGCACCGTGTGACCACCCCTGCAATGTTGAAATGCGCGCTATGTCGCGGAAAATGTTGCAAAAATAGAACTCGATCCTAAATCTGCAACTGTTGCGTACAGGGTTGGACACACAGTACAATCGGTAACTTTGTGTGTGTTGCAGAATAATTCGCAATAAAGAGTGCATCGTGTTTCCGGGACTAACTTACAATCTCCAAGTGCTTCTACTGCTCAACATAGCCCTGCTGGCAAGTTTTGTATTTCTTTTATAAAATACAGTTACTATTTTATGGCAATTTTTCTTTTTCATTCGTCTGAAAAGTGCGCGCGTGTACGCCAATCAGAGCGCGTTATATCATATATAGTTTTTATGTAATGGTGTTTTTAGTTTGTTTATTTTGTTTTGTTTGTTTGTTTTTGATAGCCATGATATATTGTAAGTAGATAGAAAGAAAGAATGAAGGAATGTATGAATGGAAGGGAGGGAGGGAGGAACGAACAAACGAACGAACGAACCATGTGAACGAAAAAGAAAAACGGAGACACAAAAGAGTATCTACTTATAGACTTCATGATGTTCTCAAGGAGAATAGTTTTATGGCTAAGAGTATCCTACAATCGTGGTTGCATAACTGATCGATGGTACAAATAACTTATTTTATGCAGTGCGGCCGTATACGTACGTGTTCTAAATGTCAGACGTAAGATCTTAAGAACTCCATATAGGAGTTATGCACCCTCCCCCCACCCCAAACCATTCAGTGCTGGTTAATTGTTCAATATGTTCCGAGTTGAAGGTTAGTGGTGTATAACAGTGAATAGAGGAGGGGAGGGAGGTGGAAATTAAGGGTCAGCAAGAAGCCCTCTTGAAGCGCAGCGGTGATTGGTTTAAATAAACAATGGTCTTTTTAGAACGACGAATGAAAACATTGGCCACTATTGTCCTCCATTGGCCAATCAGAAAATGCGTTGAAACGCACTTCATGCTATCCGGAAATTGTTGAAGGGCGCTCTTAGAATTGTTATGGAGTTTGTCCCAAACAAATATATTTATGCAGGCTGAAATGCTTTTTCTTTTTAGATCATGATTGTCTACAATTTCTTCTGCAGTGGTCTCAGTGTTTACTCCCTGTACATTACCGTGCAGTTTTTTGCTACCAATAGTTCAGAGGCTCTGTTCATAATGGAAGATAACCACGTGATCAAGTCAGCCATGTTTATTTACTGGATCACTAAAATGATTGAATTAATGGACACGATTTTTATGATTTTAAGGCACAAACAACGACAGATATCGTTTCTCCACGTGAGTAAAATAATAAAGGCCTATGGAGTAGCAAATATGACGGGGATGCTCGTCGGAAATTTTGAAAATGACCCCTAAAAGGTACCTGAGTGGGAGTGGCAACAATTCATTTCTACCCCTAAAAGGTACCAATTCAAAAACAATAATAAAGAATTAAAGTAATGAAACACTTTGTTATCGATGTGCTTTGAAGATTCAATTCAGATCATCGAAATCGTCCCTGTCATGCTTATTTTAGGTAGTTTATTTACCCCAAAACAGTCCCTAAAAGGTACCATCCATGTCTCTGGTAGTCCAATTAAGTCTGAGACACCCTAAAAGGTACCAGATTGCAGATTGTGATCCCTAAAAGGTACGACGAGCATCCCCGTCCATTTACGATCGGAGTCCCCCCCCCCCCCCCCCCCCCCCCCCCCACCGGGCATGTTACACGGTGCAATGCGTTGTGAAATTTGTCTCGCAACGGCGATTGAGGCAAGTTTCAGAGAAAAGTTGCAGCGTGTAACAGCGCCTTTACTCGGAGCAAAGTTTTCTGCAACTTGTCTTGCAATGTAAAACAAGCTGCACTAGCCATTGTAGGGGTGTTACACGGCACAATGCCGTAAATCGTTGCTGTAATCATTTTCTCGCAATGATTTTGAGTGATGCAGGGCCGTGTGCAATGGTTCGTGCAACTTGTATTGCAACGGAAAAAGCGAGAGTGAAAAATGAGGCAACTGCATGAAGCAGTGGCGGATTTACGGGAGGGTGCAGGGGGCGCGAACCCCCGTCTGAGACGACTTTGGGTCCGGCCTTTTCGATCTCATTATTTTTAAAAAATATCCTCTCGGCAGTTTCCAATTTATATGATGATGCACCCCTCCTGGAAATAATCCTGAATCTGCCTCAGCCTAGTCCCCAGGCGTCCTCTGTGACGTCACATTTTGAAACGTGAGACGGGATAGCCTGGGGACTAGGCTGGATCCGCCCCTGACTGAAGAGAGTTAAATTGCGAGAATCTTTTTTTCTATATTCTTCCTTCAATCTTGTGCTCCACCTCCCTCTTTTTTCGCCCTCAGTCTCTAAATTTTCACCCCAATTTTTAGTCTAAATCCGTTTTTCCTATAGGTTTACCATCATTCTTCCATCCTCCTACTTGGTGACCTTGTATACCACTACTACCCATGGCCACCAGCTGCATTTCTTTTGGGGATGAATTCCTTTGTCCACGTTTTCTTGTACCTCTACTATGGCCAGTCAGCTCTTTTCCAAACACAGCGCCCATCTTGGAAAAAGCGCATGACAGAGCTACAAATTGTCCAGTTTTTTATTGGACTGGTTTATTGTAGTTATGGATATACTTACTATGGTTTTTGCGTATATGGTATAATCTATGATATTAGTATGATAGCTCTCTTTGGGAATTTTTACTATCAGGCTTATATACGAGTCAAACACGTTGACAAAAAATACGATTAATGATAGTAATAGGACCGAGTCCAATTCGGTCTGTAATCATACGAGGGATAAACAACAAAATTGGACGACCGCGTAGCGGGAGTCCAATTTGTTTATTCCGAGTATGATTACAGACAGAATTGGATGACACGAAGTCCTGTTACCAATTAATCATAACTATTACAATTCCCGAGAACAGCATTTAGCGCAACTAAACTGACCAAATTTTGTTGAAAAAGCAAGAAAAAAATAGCGAAAAATCTCTTGAGCGTGCGCTTAATGGCCTAGTGATTACGTGACAGCGCGCGCTTAAAATGCGTAATCTGATTGGCTCTGGCAACTGTCCGATTACAACTGTCCAATTACAAGTGTCCAATTACAGCAAACTGTCCAATTACACTATCCAATTACAACCTACAGCTTGATTAGTGGAAAATAGAGCAGTCTTTCAACCAATCAGATTTGAGTAAATTGTAATAGTTATGATTAAGGGAGTTGTCGACAGACTAGTTTGTTTTCCAGTTACCAAAGTTTCACTAATTTTGGCACCAAACCAAAGATCAGATAAGGAGACTCTTTCGTGTAGCAGAGAAAATATTTTCTGATTAAATTCCATGTTTTCCACCTTGCTTTATTGAATGGAAATAAAGGTGAAGTTGAAATTTCAGATCACATCACTTATATTACTTACTCTCTATAGTGTACTACACAGGGATGTTTGGCCTGAAAGGAGTACTTTAGAAGTACAGAATAAGCTAGTATAGGCAATTCCCAATTTTATGTATATGAAAGGGTAGGAAATATGCAAGTTTGGGTGCATAAAAGGAATTCTAGACAACTAGTAACATTCAATTCAAATATGCATGTATGTACAAGGACCTTAGTTACAAAGGTTTAATTAAAATCTACAAAAGGACATCTTTTCATCAAAGGTAACAGGGAAACCTTTTCTGCTAGAATTATTTGCTATATAAAAGGGGTGAAGAGTCAGGGTGGAGCATCCCCATACAACAGTTTTTTGAGTACCCCTTCTCCAATTCTCAGTCAATCTGTTTGTTTGTTAAGATCATTTCCATCAATACAAAATTGAAGGGTTTCATGTGAAAATGGCCTAAGTGACTTTGTGATGATATTTTTACAATGGTATAAAATGGTATAATTAACTTTACTATGCTGGAAAAATTAATCTCAGGACACCATCAAAAAGTCACTTAGGTCACTTTCACAGCAAACCCTTCAATTGACCAGTTAGGTCATTTATTCATTCTGAAGTGAAAAGACCACATCATCCATTGCACATCTTCGTAAAGCAAACTCCAACACTTGCTTACTGGCACCTTCTTTGTTAATATAGTGTTTAAGCATCTGGTATGTCTGTTCTCTAGATCTGTTGGGATACTGCCGCTGAAGAGACTTGATTTCTTTGTCTGTAAAAGCAAGTTTTTGTGCTAATGGTTTCCAATCTCTCTCACCTATCTTGCTTGAAATCGCGATCAGCATTTCCTCAGGAATTGGTGAGCTGGAATTGAAATTAACAATTACCTTACTTGGACCAATCCAATTAGAAGACAGACTTGTACCCAGTCACTTCTTCTTATTCGCGAAGTGGTTGATGGGAAGGATTTAGCGAGCTCGCGTTGCGCCTTTGCGCGCCCCAATCCCCTTCCCAGCCTCCTTTGCAGAATAAATAAAAAAGTGACGACTGGTTAGGAGTCTGATTAGAAGAAATGATGCACTTGCTGTATCACTTCTATTTGAGGATTCTTAGGGTATTTTGGGAGAAATTCTTAATTGGTAATAACGTTTCAAAATCTTCATTGGCAGGAAAGGTTCAAGCAAAAAACAAGTTTAGCTATTAAATGTTAATGAAATAATTCTGACTATCATTAAATGACACATTATGATTAAAGTAAATTGGTAATAATCTCTTAGGAGAATGGTTCAAGGAGATCTCAGGAGATTATTAAAATTTCCAAGCCACACCCATAACAAAAAGACTGATCTGGTATCTTTTAGGGGTATATTTGGAAATTACCAACAAGCAATGATGTTTAACAAGAGCAAAAAGGCAAAGGCTAATGTTTTACTTCGAAATCGCGGGGAGTGGTTACCCAGTCTCCCAGAGGCTCATGTATCAAGCGTTCGAAGGTGCGCCCTCTACCCCCTCTCTCCATCAGTGCTTTTAAAGCTACACGGAAAGGAAAGAAGTCGAAACAAGGATGTGAAGTCACTGGGGATCGAACTCGGGACCTCTCGCACCGAAGGCCGCGCACTAACCAACTGTGCCATCCTTGCTCCTTAGCAACTCCCCTCCTCCCAGGGTTTCTGCCCCCCTCCACAAATTTGAATTATAACAGATAATATAGTTAACTTTCGGTTTTTGGCTATTTGTCTTTGGAATGGCTACTTATTTCTTATAAAGTGATGTTATCTTTAGTGAAACCGGAAGTCAATTGAACGAAGCCAGTCAAAACCGGCGATTTTTTTCAGTTTATCGAGTTTACCAACGAACTTTTTTTTAGTGAAATTGGCTGGGCAGCCATATAATAAATAAGTTATTGACCGAGCTTGTTCGGTCCGGATAGGAGGATATTTGGACTCGTTCTTTTTTGCGTTTGCACCTGCACGCCAAAATGAACTCGACCTAATATCCTCTTATCCGGACCTCACGCTCGGTCAATAACATATATGTATTCTTTTAATTAGCAATCGACAGTTCCTCATTTCTCTATTTGTAATCGACCAAATTTCAGATGTCGTGCAGCTCTCTTGCAAGATTCTCATTTCAATAAGGGAAACCCTGACATACATTCAAAAAAGGTTCGCATTCTCTCGCCATCTAATTAAAGTTCAAAGTATTTAAGGGGACTCCCTGACAAATTTGGTCAACTTTGACTTGTAACTCCGTACAATTTGACTTGCCTAAAAAAGGAAAACTCCAGAAGTTGATGCAGCTGAACTATCTTGCGACTGAATAATAATTATAGTTCGACAGTTGAACAAAGCTTTCTCGTCAGAGTTTACAAGAACGCACACAAACAAGTTCTCTCAGAGCAAAGGGCCACACGATTGTGATCGACTTTTTCAAAGTTTTGGGCTGTACAAAGAAATATCTCGACCGCGTCCGAAGATTTTTGCAAATCTCCACAGCGGATAGAGTGAGGAAGAATCAAGGTGGTTGACTTCAAGCAAGGCCTGTCTAACAATTTTAGAAGTCTGAAAAGCGAACCAACTGGTCACCATGAACAATTCCACTTCACAAGAAAAACTACTGAGTCATTTTGACTCTTTAAAGCAAATTCTGGATACAAATGCTCACTTGAAAAAATATTTGTATTTCCTCATCGTTGTGAACGCCATCAGCTCGATTTCGGCTGCAGTTTTAAACGTTTTGATTATTTTGACTTTTGTAAAGACAACTTCTTTGCGAACTCCTTCGTACATCTTAATCCTTAGTTTAGCCACTTTCGATTTGGGCGTTGGGGTAGTTTCGCAACCGGTCTACTGCTGTCGATTGGTTGCCTGGTTGATGAAAAACTCTTCTTTGTTCAAATACAGTTATAGGGTCTTTCTGCAAACGGTCGTTTTGCTAACAGGTGGTTCGATTCTTACAGCTACAGCCATTGCCATTGATCGGTTTCTTGCATTTCATCTACGACTGAGGTATCAACAACTTGTCACAACCAAGCGGTCTTACACAGTTGTTATATTAATATGGATTGTTAGTTTCTTGTACAGTTTTCCATACGCAAACAATGTACCTTGGGTGTCTATTGCCCTAAATTGCTTCTTTTTGAGTATCATTATCTTTGACATTTTTCTGATACTGAGTATTTCTCGAGCAATTCACAGACACTCAACACAGATCCAATCTATCCAACAGCAACCACAACCACAGCCACCCATCAACATACAGAGATATAGAACATCTGTGAAGACAATGAACTACATAACCGGGATATTTGTATTGTGTAATGTCCCTAGTTTTATCATTTTCCTTGTAGTCTACGGGCTGAGGCAAGAATGGATCAACTTTCCAGTAAAGTCAGTAAAGCTGACTTATGTGGGCCATTTAGGAAATACACTAGCTATGATGAACAGTGCTTTGAATCCATTGATTTATTGCTGGAGAATACAAGAAATACGCAACGCTTTGCTTCAATTATTACGAAGACAATGATGCTCCAAACATTCAGGTCTTTTATTATCATGTAATTTTTCTAAAAGATGCGAGAATGTCATTTTAAAAATAAAAGTGTAATAAAAAATGAAAACCAATTGAATGACTTGGTATATATGTATTTACAAGGCGAATAAAGAACAGAAGAGAATAAAGAACGAATGAATGCAAAAAAGGACTGATGAATGAAAGGTACGCAATAAACTAGAGCAACCCAGGGTTAACCCAGGATGAACTTTAATCGCCATTCGATCGAACACCTTAAGAGACATCGGATTTGTTCAATTAGATTCATTAAGTGATTGAAGTGATTGAAAAAACCAGGAACCACCTAAAGACAACTATGGTCCTACAAAAGCGAAAACCAGGAGAAGTGTAAATGAAAAAAATACCATACGATCGAAAATGATTATGAAGTTTATGAAAGACAAAAATAATGGAGTAAAAATAAACAAATAAAAAACAAAATAAAATAAATGTCTTCAAAGTGGAAAACCAAGAAAAGTGTAAAAGGACAAACCATACGATTGAAAATGTATGAAGTTTATGAAAGACGTGAATAAAAATAATGGAGTAAAAATAAACAAATAAAAAACAAAATAAAATAAATGTGTTCAAAGTGGAAAACCAAGAAAAGTGTAAAAGGACAAACCATACGATTGAAAATGTATGAAGTTTATGAAAGACGTGAATAAAAATAATGGAGAAAAAAGAAAATGTGTTCATTCTTTGAATCTTATTACACACTTGAGTTAGCAATAAATCCACTTACAAATGCATAATAGCACACTTGATCACCCCTCCAAAAGTAACACCTACTGGAGTGTCGTCAAATGATTCGAAAAGCGAAAACAAAAACAAAAAAAACAAAAAATAATGCATCACATAATCAAATATCACACCGGCCACGTCGCTGGGAAAAGTTTTTTACATATGTACATGTAAACATTCCCAGCTATGTAAACATGACCATGTTAAAACCACAGTGGCAGGGTTTGGATAAAAAACATGTGGATTAGGTACAGGTAAGGATAAATTAGTAATAATAATAATATTAATGTTCATCTAAGAATTCATATCACTCCAACCTTAGGTGGGTCTTTGTCAGTTACCCATTTCCACACCCCATTGGAGTAAATGGGTATTCCGGACAACTCTGCAACAGAATCAAGGTGGTCGTGGAACGAGTCAAGAATGACATTAACTTTGATGTAATTCATGAACTTTGTGAAGAGAACTGTAAGCTGCTTGGGACACCCATGACATCAGAGTGGGATGCATTCATTAATACCCTTCCAAAGCAAGTCAGCATCCTCAGTTTACGGACTTTAATTTACAACGAGATAAAACATTCCAATGACGATGAGGATGATAAAATTATTGTAGACTACGTGAGCATGTTATGTGACGCCATGTATGACGCTGATGCATGGATGCGCCAGACATTTGAATATTTTGAGTCAATGATGATTGATTTCAAAAATGGACCTCATTATATTTTGGATGGCAGTGGGTATTTGAAAGAGTGTTAGAAATGTAAGACTTGTGTGATGAATGAATAAAATGTTGAACACCAGCAACAGTTGTAATTGGTTATATACATATTTTTTCACGACGGTTCACACAATGCTCCTATAGATAATCCTAGCCACATTCTTTATAATCTTTTGCCATGTAGGCATGAGCCTAAATATAATTTAAGGAATAAACACACCTTTATTTTACCAAAAACGTATACCAATAGCTTTGGAAACTCATTTATTAATAAAATGTCTAGGCTTTATAATTAGTAATTAATTACCTAGATTTTAGTAACGACATACTTGATCATAGATTTTCTATTGAATTTTTGATAAATGGTTTTAGAACATTTTATAGTATTTTAGCAGTTTTATACATTATATTAGTTATTAACTTTAATTTTATATATACTTATTAACCTTTATATATATATATTTATTAGAATTGTAAATATTACGATATTCAGCCAGCTCACGCGGTTGCCATGTAATGTTAATAAAGCTATCTATCTATTTCTATCTATCTAAATCGAATTTTTTGTCGTCCAATTACCACAGGAAGCCCAATTCATTGGAATCAAAAACGTCAAAAGCAAATTTAAATTTAAATGGGAGCTCCGCTATTAGGTAGTACCTAATTTTTATATTAAATCCCATATTGAAACCTTCGTACAACATTTGCCTCTTCTCATTTGCCTCTCCTCAAAGGACACTGTGTATTTCAAGGGCGGCCATTGTAAAGATTTTTGAATGTAACTGAACAAACCTTGTATTTTGTGAATGATCATGAAGTGATTCAGATCCTTTTGGGAGGATGAAGAACTGGGTCAATTTATCAATTTCTTCACTAGAAAGTCTATTCATTCCTTCCAGCCATTGTTCTTCATCTATAAAACCTGCAATGATAAGCCAACTTAATGGTTTCTCATGAGGTATGGTGATTTAGGTCTAGATAAACCAATGCATGGAGAAGTGTTACAATGAAAAGGTTGAATAAATGAGTGAAGGGCATAACGTGCACCCTAGAAGGTACAAACCCCAACATTTTGATGCCACAAACACATCAAAATCATCCCAGCCTGTACTGAAATATATATAACAAGCTTCATGATGCAGCATACAGCTCTGTGAAAATGTCCTTTCCTAAAAGTGAAGCTTAATTACAAAGGAAAAAAGAAAGGAAGGGAGGAATGGATGAATTGAAATTAATCAGAATGGATGAACAAGCAAATAAATGAAGTAACAAAAAAACAAATTTATGAGTGAACAAATCAATTGAAAAAGGAAGGAAGGAAGGAAGGAAGGAAGGAAGGAAGGAAGGAAGGAAGGAAGGAAGGAAGGAAGGAAGGAAGGAAGGAGGGAGGGAGGGAGGGAAGGAAGGAAGGAAGGAAGGAAGGAAGGAAGGGGTGGCAATACCTTTACATGTACATTCAATTACAACAATACAACACAGTACCTTGGTTTTTGTTGTCTAAGTGAGAAATTAAAAGGTCTGCTTTCTGACTTGCAGTTTCCTTTAAAGGAGAAAGATTCACATCATTACAGACAGCCCAACTTTGTATCAAGCTACTAACAAACTTCCAATGTCCAAATATTGGCCTTTGGTCAATCCACAAACACCATTTATAACATAGCTACAATCTTACGCACGCTCTGATTGGCCAGAAAGCTATGAACTATTTCCCCATGGGCTACATGGCTCCATTTTAATGTTCTAGGCTCTGTTATAAATCAATCAGACAACAGAAAGCCGCTTGCCCATTGCGTTATAGACGCACTTGAGAATAACAAACTAGAGTCGCACTCGACTACACCTCATGCCACTCTTACATTTGTTAATCATTCTCTATATTTTCTCTTGCGCATCTATTTAACAAATTGAAGATGGTTTTTGAGTTGTCTGTCCTCTTATTGACACACTCTTGACGTCATAAAATGTTCAAAACTCAAGTGGAATCACGAGTGCAGTGAGTGGTTTCACTGCAAAGTTTTGAACATTTTATGGCGTCAAGAGTGTGTCAATAAGAGGACAGACAACTCAAAACCGTCTTCAATTCGTTTTTACAACAATTATTTGAGATAAAAGTTAAAAAATCCTCTTCAAACAGGGCAACAGAACGAGCGCGCGTGCTGAAACACGTCAGCAGTGTGTCTATCCTCTTATTGACACACTCTAATAAGCCAATCAATCAGATCACGAGATTAGTATCAAGTGTTGCAAAAAAAAACGCCATGGATGCGCAGCTTTCTGTTGTCTAATTCATAAGTATTGTATGATCCCCTTGGATCTATATCTAATTATGTATACCCAATATACACATATAAAGGAAAGTCAAAGATGTCCAAAGACATTTACAATAATTTAAGCGCTTTAAATGTTGCAAAAATGAGACATGTTGTAGACATGTTGTACAAACCTCATCAAAATTGTTGCCAATCTTTGTTAAAACATGTTTTAAGATTTCAGAATTCAAAGGTTCTCCATTGTTCAATAGCTTAAATATTCCTGAAAAAACAAGTATGTCCAACATGACCAATCTTAATTCCATTTGTAATTTGCATTTTACCATTGGTACAGTTGGTGAATTTCCACAGGAAACCCCATCTATGCATATATAACATTATAAAACAAAAACCTTGAAAAAAGGATTTTAGACTTGACCATCAGCACACACACAAAAAAAAATTATTAATTTAAACACAAGTTTTGCCTGCCTTTCAACTTTGTTTCTTGATCCACAGTTTGCCACCATTTCACCACCCCAAAGAAAGCAGGAAATGTGATATTGCCATTACTATCCCTAGGAATTGTTTTCCAGACCTTAGAAGATTAAACAGACTCCATTTTACATGCATGTACATACTTTAAAAAATATTACATATTATAAATAAACAAATTTAATAATTAAATTATAAAGATACTTGTAAGAACTGAAATAGCATTCCTCCCCCCTCACCCACAAGTAAGTTGTAGAATGCCCTGCAAGTAGATTGCCCTCCTTGGTTCTCTGCAGTTGAGCTGTGCTATCTGATAATTAGGCTACTGTGATTTGATCCTCAAGGCATTGCTAGCTGGGAGATCTCCTTGCAAATAGTTGTACCCAGAATTCTTTGTTTCTAGATTAATATTATCATATGACATGTATGGCACTGCTTACGGACGCTTTATAAAACCTCAGAAAAGATAATGTGATTAGGGTTGTACGGCTTTGTGCGGGCGGGCCGTAAAAACCCATACAGCCTTATTATTTCCACACACTATAATTTTATTTGTATTACAGAGATTTTTAGCACTTTTTATAACTTACAGTTATTAATCAGGTCATATGATAAAATGCTTATTGACTGAGTTAGGTCAGGCCAAATGAGAAAATATTTGGCTCTTGGTCATTTGTATGGACCAAGCAAGACCTCAAGCCAAATATTTTCCATCTGGCCCTCCCACTCATAAGTCAATAAGTACTGTTATCATACGACCCGTATTTGGTCCTGTGCACAGTCTTAAGAAAACCTTTGAAAAAAGTGATGTGTGCAGGTCTGGACGGCTTTTCAAAGGTGGTCTGGAAAAACCCATATCCAGACCCAGACCCATATGCACCACAAATATACATAAAATGGTAATAAATACAGTCATATAACAAAATGCTTATTGACTGAGTTAGGTCAGGCCGGATGGGAAAATATTTGTCTCTTGGTCATTTGTACAGACCTCACTGCACTCGGTCTGTACAGCATGACCTTGAGACAATATTTTCTCCAGCTCTCCCACTCAGTCAATAAGTACATATGTCCTTGCTTTCTAAAAGTACCTGTCTTAGAAGATAATTTGAGACAAATGGCTCCTGCAAAAGAACATCATCTGTAATGGTATTACCATTGCTATCCTGTAGAAGTTGTTGATATCTTGCCCAAAGGTATTGCACCTCAGCTACTGAAACTGTTAATAATATTAATACTAGTAGAGTACAAACACTAAAAGCGTGCAAAATAAATAGTACTAAATAATGCTTAATTATGCAAATTCTTTTGTTTTCTATTGTTTAATTAGTGCGCTATTTAATACCTTCAAAGTGCAAAGTATTGCACACTTTTATGTTTGTACTCTTATTAGTAAATAATGAGATTTTGGCCCAGAGTGTTTGCACTCTGCAATTTTTGGTTAATTTTGAATCAATCAATCAATCAATCAGCATAAGGACTTTAATTTGTGAGTGCAAATGCTTATTAAGTTTGCAATTTTCATATTTATATTTAGCTATCTATCTAGGTTCGCCTTTAGCCAAATGTCACTGTAGATGCCAAGTAACTTTACAAACAATATTAAGCTATTAAAAGTACTTACGTATGATACCCCAGCCTCCCTCAACAAACATGTATAGCATACTATAATTTCAAATTCAAGACCACAAAATGTAACACACCATGCTGTACCTTCACCTATCCATTCTCCCATGTAATATGTGTTCTTCAACCCCGTATTCGTTGACAGATTGTCCCTAATCGAAGAACTGGCACCCTTTGGAAGCTGACTTTCTGACATGTCTTTAATAGAGTTGAGCAAACTAAACTATATATATCATCCCAAACTTTGTACCTGTGTAGCTTACAGGATCCCAGGGATTTAATTCTTCACCTAACTGATTCAAAACGTCATGGACAGGACGAGTACTGACTGGCTGTTGGTCATCGTTCGTCCCTTGGGATTCATCATCATTTTCAGTCGTTGTTGGTTGTGGTTCGTCCTTTTTTCTTCTAAAAAGAGACTTGAACATATTTCTATGTTTTTACGAGTGCATGATTAAGAAAGGAATGACAGGAAAAACAACTGGTCAGCTTGTTCAGAAAATTGTTGGAGAGCTTGGAGTTGTTTGTTGTTTGTTTGAGGGAAGCCATTTTGTTTTACCACAGGAATCCCAAGCTGTATCCTCTTTTCGCGCCAAAAGGGAAAAGAGGGCGTCTCGTTCATTGGGAAGGAGACTGCCAGTGTCCCAGGCTGGAATGTTTGGAGACAGAGATTGGGGTAGAATGGTGAAGTGACAGTTTCTCAGTGGGTAAATTGTCGCGGGTAAGTGTCACGTACGGTGGCCCACAGGGGCAAAACACAATGCAATGAAAACACAACTTACTTACATACATCAAGAGACCATAATATTAAGAGAGCGAAGCTCAGTATTGATGTCTGTGCCATGTTCGTGGCGGCTAAGGCTATTTTTAGTAACTTCGCCATCGCGCGCGCAAGTCCCTCAACCAATAGAATTTGATTTTTGACGTGCTCGCGGACGGGTTCGTTTGAATTCTATTGTTTAAGAGCCTTGCGCGCGCGATGGCGAAGTTACTAAAAATAGCCTTAGCCGCCACGAACATGGCACAGACATCAATACTGAGCTTCGCTCTCTCCAGGTTAGTATTATGGTCTCTTGCATACATACATACATACATACTTTATTGTAAACTCCCAGAAATGGGTTTTTCAGTTACAAGTCAATAATAAAATCTAATAATAAATACATTTACAATATAAAGATAAAAATTTATAAATAAAATATATATGATAAATTAATTAATTTAAAATTGAAAAATTTTAGAGATCGTAAATAGAACAATAAATAGCAAAAATTATAATTGAAATATTACATTGACATAATATTCATGCCTAGGTGTAGAGCAATGGATCAGCCCAACCCTCAGGCCAGAAATGTAGATTTTAGTCCGAGCGCAGCTGAGCCATCACTCCACGCAACAACAAAGTTTTATGAAACACAACAGTCTTTCACTGAATACAACAAAGTTTCGTAGAACTGACAACAAGCTTTCACTGAACACAACAAAGTTTCGTAGAACACAACAAGCTTTCACTGAACACAACAAAGTTTCGTGGAACACAACAAGCTTTCACTGAACACAACAAAGTTTCGTAGAACACAACAACTGAGCATTCCGTTGAACACAACAAAGTTTCGTGGAACACAACAATTTTTCACAGAACACAACAAGACCCAACAATGTTTCAGTACACAAGTTCACAAGCAACTAATTAGTTAATGAGGATGAGAAATTTCTTTCAGATTTTATATTAATGTCGTTTTCGTTGAACATTTTCAGGTCCGTGGACATGGAGCTTCAAAGTGGACGAACAACACTGCTAATAGGCCATATGCACTAACAGGTCACGTGACCCTATCTCCCCTAAATCGAGCAGCACCATCAAAATTAATTCGAAAAAGTGAAAGAGCACCTCGATATTAGTAAAAGTGCAAAATTTTAATTTATAAGATGAATAAGATAAAAAATGACAGTAAATTTAAGATTGGATATTTTCTTAAGATTCGTTCGGAAAAGCGCGTTGGATGGCAAGCTTGTGCCATCCAACGCGCTTTTCCGAACGAATCTTAAGAAAATATCCCATCCTAAATTTACTGTCATTTCTCCTGTATCTTAGGAGCTGAAAATTTGCGCTTTTACTAATATCGAGGTGCTCTTTCTATTTCTGGCGTTCATTTTGACGGTGCCACTTGATTTAGGGGAGATAGGGTCACGTGACCTGTTAGTGCATATGGCCTATTGTATTAGTCTCATGCATTATGTTCCATACTGTATATAAATGGTAAGTTAATCAAACGTTTAATAACGCCGCTTGCTAAAGAAATAATGCAGCAGTTATAATACATGGTACTCGGATTTCAACCTTCTCCATTCAGAGATCGAAAAGGGTTAAAATTCGAACTATGTTCATATCTAGGCTGTCACGAAAACGAAAACCACGTTTTATGTCCGATCTTTAACGATGTAAATCAGAAAACCGTTTTATCTATCAAACGTTTAATAGCGCTGCTTGCTAAAAATAATGGGCATCATTTAGAATACATAGTGCCATATTTCGACCTTCTCCATCCAGTCCATCCAGAGAAGAAGGTTAAAATCTAGACTATATGCTCATATCTAGGCTGTCAAGGAAACGATAGGTGTCAGTAGACAAGCACAAGGAATTGAAAAACTAGCATACGGACTTTAAAGACGTTTATCAGAAAACTGTTTTTATCTATGATTATAAGTGTTTCATTTTAGAACATGTGTAAGAATTTTTGTTCGGGCGACGTTTGAACTCTGGTCCTGCTCACAACAGACGTATGCTTACTTGAGTAAAAAAACGAAAAATTCGTCAAAATTTATCCGAATTTTCGTTACTGAAGCTCCGCGCTATCTGGAATGAGTGCATTAGCTCTGGAAATGCTAGCCACTAAGGTTTGAAATACCAAAATCCAACTCATAACAATTTAAGTAGTCCAAGGTTATTGCAATGTTGCGCGCAACAGAATGTGTGTTAACCCCTGCAACAGGCGCGCGCAATGCCCCAGAAAAAGCTCGGTTGTACTTCTGTAGCTGTTGCGCAAAACGTTGCGCGATCTGTTGCAAGGTTGGTATGGCTTCAGAAAAAGAACTCGTTTCTACTTCTCTAACTGTTGCGCGCACCTGTTGCAGGGCCGGACACACGCACGATGCATATTGTGTACAATGTTACAAGCTACAGGGAAAATAACATCTTGTTTTCTGGGTTTCTACAAATTAAGCAATAGCCCCAGCTCAGGTCGCATGAGAAAGTCAGAGGGGTAGTGAAGGGTTGTAGTTCTTTCCCAACCCCAACCCACCCCCTTCCCCGCCCCAAGATTGATATATGGGATATTAAAATAGGTACCGATTATGATAAAAAACAGCTTTGGACATCAGTTCTTCAGTTTTCGAAATTAGTTCCCGTTCCCTAACCACAAGACTAACATCAAAAATAACGAATAAATCCAGGAGAGTATAATCAGGTGACTGAGACTCCACACACACCCTTATATTAAAAAACCTTGACGTGTTGTCCCCCATTCGATTTCTGTTTTAGAACACGATTCGAACGAATTCACCTCGCGTTCGAAGCAAATGAATGTAAATGTTCAAAATTGACGAGCACGCATAAGTGACCTGTGGTTTAAAAATAGCACAAATGCGGTGAAACATGTCAAATCACGTGACGTGCGTGTCTCAGTCTGGTGCTTACTCTGGTTTTTACAATTAGACAAGGCGCAAAATTGAAAAAGTCGATCGCAAAAAGTGCAGAAGGCATTTTGGAGTAGAGGCTGGTAACATAACTATTCTAAACTAATTTTTCATGCTGAATCCGAATGTGGCTGTTACCAAGACGTATTCTGCAATCTTATACGTGTAAATGACGTATTTTGTGAATTGCTACAGTCATTGCTACTAACGGCTTTTTCATGTAATTCCAAAAGTTCCCAAACTTAAAAACAATTACCATAGCTGGAAAGAGCATATCAAAGTCAGTAAAACTGTGAAGTTTGAAGGATATCAGTTGAAAAATCAAGGAGATACGAATTTTCAAAAAGCGAAATTTTGTATGAAAACACTTACAGTTATGCAAGAGATACAAACAAATTTCGATTTTTGAAAATTCGTATCTCCTTCATTTTTCAACTGGTATCCTTCAAACTTCACAGTTTTAATGATTTTTATGTGCTCTTTCCAGTTATGGTAATTGTTTTTAAGTTTGGGAACTTTTGGAATTACATGAAAAAGCCGTTAGTATGAAATGACTGTAGCAATTCACAAAACACGTCAGTACACGTATAAGATTGCAGAATACGTCTTGGTAACAGTCATATTCGCATTCAGCATGAAAAATCGGTTTAGAATAGTTATGTTACCAGCCTCTACCCCAAAATGCCTCCAGGTATCTGATTTCTCAAAAATGCGCCTTGTCTAAATCGTGTAATTCAGTTAGTTATCTTGAGTATGTATAGGATAATTCGTCAGGCATAGCAGTGAATCACTTGAAATAATTCATCATGTAACGAAAGCACTATGAAAGATTTAAAAGGTTTACTTTTTTGTGTTATTAAGTTTCTAGGCAGAAATGGCATTTCCCAATATTTAGAATACGACAATATATAAACTTGCGCGAGTTTAACATTCTGCATTACGAGATTCTCTGTGGAGTTTTCGGGGATACATTTTGACGAGATCAGTTATAATTTAATTTCTCGTCTACTACACAATTAAACTCAAATCGACCATGTAACTAACAAATTTGGTGTTAATATTGAAGAACAAACGCGTACATGTAACCAACTACGAGCTTTGTTTTAAAACGATGAGCTAAAAGTATCAATCCAAATTTTAACTCACCTTAACTTATAAAATAACTTACCTTTGCTGATGTCTTAATCTGATTACGCTCTAGGGATATTCCTGAAGTAAGAAACGTGGATTCCAACTAAACATCTTCAGTGAGGCCGATCATTTCACTTTGCAACGGAAATAATAATCCATAAGTAATAGCGTACGTAACGGCTTGAAGCTTGCTGTACTTAAAATAATCATGGAAATTTATTGATCCCTCTTCAATCGACTAGATTTTGATTGGTTCTTCTATCTCCCTGGGGAATTGGGACAAATCGATGGAGTAAAACAATGCAGACAAGCTCGATGTTCCTGAAAACTTATTCTTTTATTTTCTCTTTCTATTTAATTATTTACAAAACAGCTATTTTTGTGATAGCTGGACTCTGATTGGTTCATTTCATTCCCTGGGGAGTATTACCATTACAATGAAACTTCGCCGAATAGACTACCCCGATTAGTCATTAAATTTATTAAGTGTCTAGGTAGCGCAGCGGTCTAAGGTGATATCTAAAGGTATGGATTAGGGTCCGGATATCGTCTCCCTCCCTGGCCTTCGGGCTAAGATAACTGTAATATGTAGCACCGGGATAGCGTGGATGGGGCCGAAATCTTCATCCGTAACGTAAGTCGATTCGATGTCTCAGCTTCTCAGAATGTCTCGGGAGAATCGTCCCAAAATTTCTTTTACTTTTAATTTTTCTTTTTACAGTTATTCATTCAGTCTGTTATTTTATTTCCGGGGGGTGCTTTTTAAGGGGTTACAGGTTCGATCCTCATTGACGCCGGATTCTTTTCTGACTTCTTTTTTTCTTCATTTTTTCCGTTTCTTTCCCAAGCTTTAAGTTAAAATTACATATTTTTGAACTTGTTTTTAAATGTTTGGTGTTTTTGATATTTTTTCTGATAAATTTCATTTTCATTTTTTATTCTTAATTATAATTATTCATTCTTACTGCATTGTTTCTGTGTGGTGCATTTCCTAGACATTACGATTTCTTTCTTTTTTTTTTTTTTTTTTCCTTTTTTCCTTTTCTTTTTTCGAATATCTGGACGTTTTTCCTATTTTTTTTCTTTTTACGAATATCAGGACTTTTTTTTCTCGCAAGTGATAATATTTTTACTTTTAAATACCTATTTGAATAATAAAATTGGAAACCATTTCTTACAAAATTCCTGACTTACATTAGAATTTGTCCCCGTAGCATGAACTCAAATTTATAGCTCTGATTTGATTTTATGCGTCAGGTAGCAAATACATACAATTATTATATCCTACGCTAAGCCCACACCATAGAAAATACAGCAAATAATGGCAATGTGTCATGGGAAGAGACAGTTGAATACCGCCGAATATAAAACGGCTTTCCTGCTTTCTGATTGGCTGTATTCGCTATGGTGTGCATGGGATAAATACGATATAATGCCTGGTTCACGCTAACGACGCAAGACGACGCAAGACAACGGAAAACCACGCAAGACCACGCACGATGACTCAACACAACGCATGCAAGACGACGCATGCAAGACAACGCAAGACGACGCAAGACGACGCAAGACAACGAAAGACAACGCAAGACGACGAAAGACAACGCAAGACAACGAAATACGACGCAAGACGAAGCAAGACAACGCAAGACGACGAAAGACAACGCAAGACGACACAAGACGACGCAAACCCGCGCAAGAAAAATAAAACCTTCCGTTCTTTTGCGCTAGCGTTTATGCTTGCGTCGCTACTTTTACAAGTGAAAACACGAGCTTGGCGTTGTCTTGCTTCGATAGTGAAAACCAGGCTATCGTTTTCACTGTTCTCCGATTGTGCTGTATCTGCCACCTGATCGACATACACCAGAACGTTCCATTTGAACACGCGAATAGGGGTGAGGGGAGGAGAGGGATGAGGGAAAGAGGTAACAAGCTATCCCTGAGTTCCGAGACTTAAAAAAGCATTAATCTTTTTTTATTTTTGAACCCAATATTTGCCATGATGTTTGAAAAAATCAGTCATTTTGAGAGCACTTCTAACAGGGTATATTTGGCTTTCGACCTGGAAATGACCGTTACTAGACATAATCTACAGATAATCAGACTGGGAAGCCTGTGGCAGCTGTGCTTGTGAAAGAGTGTTGCCCCGTGAAAGATTTTAGTTGCTTGTTAAAAAATTGTGTACTGTGAAACTTTGTTGTGTTCTGTGAGAGATTGTTGTGTTGCACGAAACTTTGTTGTGTTCAGTGAAAGATTGTTGTGTTCCACGAGACTTTGTTGTGTTCTGTGAAAGATTGTTGTGTTCCGCGAGACTTTATTGTGTTCTGTGAAAGATTGTTGTGTTCCACGAGACTCTATTGTGTTCTGTGAAAGATTGTTGTGTTCCATAAAACTTTGTTGTGTTTTCAAAGCAATTTTGCATTCTGTTTTGCCCCTGTGGGCCACCGTAGTCACGGGTACGCCGAAAACTGAATTGAGGCGGGTAGAGAAAAAAGTCGCGGGTTCGAACTGATGGTCGCCTCCTCGGTACAGAAAGATCGGTTTCTATTATCTTATCCCACACCATAGAAAATACAGCCAATTAGAAAGCCAGAAAGCCTTTGTATATTCGGCGGTATTCAACTGTCTCTTCCCATGAGGCATTGCGGTAATTGGCTGTATTTTCTATGGTGTTGGATAAAATAGTATGAAAAACAAATACTAATTCTAGCTGAAGGAACTATACCAACGCTAAATATTTAACAATTATTCTCTGAACTGGAGGTGCCGAACTGAACTGGAGATGCGAAGCGTCGAGGTAAATATTCCTAAAACCGCTATTCACCGACAGTGAAGAGAATAATTGTTTAAGTATATACCAACTCTACAACCCAACACTTTAGGATTCATAAAACTACATTATTTTTACAAATGTCAACTTATTTTTGAAATAATGACAAAGCGTGACAAAGCGCACGAAAGTTTATAAGCCTCGTTTGCGCGCAGACTCTCAAGGAACACGTTTGGTCTCTACAAATACTGTCAGTAGCTGCAGTCTTTACCTATTTTAGCATGTTTCTTAGTACTTTCAAACACATATTCTTAAATAGAGGACAACTTTAATCCTTGCACACAAGTGTCCAAGAACGAAAGGTGAATTGGATCGATCAGAAATACTGGATTCGATGAACTTTTTCGCGAGAGATCGACTGTCAGTTCTCAGTAGAGTCGTTCCACAGCTGCTCTTTCAAGCTTGCTTCAAGTCTTACCAAAAAATGTTGTGTTTGTTGGAAAAACGTTTCAGTGCAGGCTTTTTAAGGTCCTTAGGAGACATTTCAAGATGTTTGTTTGCCTCAGTAACTCTGGAAAACTTGTGTTTATTATGGACAAAAACTGAAAAGTGCTGAGTCAATCGACTAGCGCTTTATATCCGTTGGCTAAGGTAAGCCAATTATTATAAAATTGATTCCGTCCTTTTTTCGTTTAAATGTTCTCTAAATTATCAAGATTTCACCTTTTATTTCTAAATCCATGTTGCTAAAAAATATTTAGGAAATGAAAAAGCCGAACTGAAATTAAATTTAACAGAAAATTTGCAAAATCTTTGAATCGCTTGACATGACAACATGTGCAGCTTGTTTCTCTCTCAATACTTCAAATACTCTTCAAACCGGATAAATAATGTTGAAGCTTTCTTTAGTTTTAGAAGACTGATTTTGTTTTAGTTTTTGTATTTTTTCTTCGTTAAAAGAGACATTTTGTTGAAAAGCTCGAGCTTGGGAAGTAGATAAGGAATATAAAATGCGCGCGCATGTCTCGGTACTGTGATATAACCTGGAACACGATGGAAGCTATACAATAGATGAAGAGCAATAGAAAAGCAAGCTTAGGAACACGAGGCGTAGCCGAGTGTTTCTCTTGCTTTTCGAGTGCTCTACATCTTCCAGAGAGCAGCAAGTGATAACATCTGCGCGTGTCTCCAACTTCTATTGTCTTGGACAAATGGATAATTTTGAAAGGATAATTTCTAGCTGTTCGTACTTCTGTACTCGAATGTAATGCTCCGAAAAACTTTGGAGAGACTATATACGACTCTATTTATGAGAGAGGTAGCCTCAAATATTTTACAACTTTATATATATTAATTGTATTTTTCAGGCATTTTTCGAAACCACGACATTACAAATATGTATAGAAAACAAATATATGAATTGCATTTGTTCATACATTTTTCTTACCCACGACCCGCGACAATTACCCGCGACAATTACCCGCGAACTAAAGCCACGCTTAATTGACTGACTCTCTGCCACAGCTTTAAAGTGTTTGACCACTATTGGAAAAAATAATTTTGTTTCGATCCCTAGCACGCGCGCTTCTTCTTCAGTATAGAGCAGTTTTCATATGAGTGTAAAATCCGGAGTGTAAAACGAACCGTGCTCTGACGTGTCATTACCGTGATGTCTATAAAAACATTAGAAATTCCTGCTGTAACCGTGAACCGTACTGTGCGGTGACCGTGCCGTTTTCACAATAATTGGGATAGTACGCGCGCTCTGATTGGCCAAAACCATGTTTGATTTTTCGATTTTCTTTTTTTTTTTGTAAATTTGGGCGCTTTTTATTTTATAAAAGAAGTAAAAAACTGTTTCTCTATGTTTGATAGCTTGATCAAAACATTTGCATGTGATGTTGGGAGAACACTCGAGAGCTGTGAAAGCACTCACCGTGTTATTTCTTAAATAGAAAAATGCTCTAACTATATTTACACGCGCGCTGGATTTTGAAACAACTAGCGCGTGCTATTTATTATTATATTTATAAGAAGGGAGTTTTTTTCAAGTTTGAGCAGTGAACGTCAAAAATTCTGCTGAGTTGAAGAATAGCTGTTGTACAAAACTAAAATCATTTCTGTCAGAAAGTTTAAGTTGTTTGTAAGTAGTTTTGGCCGATGAAAGTCGAATCAAAGTGTTAATCCAAAACGAAAATTCGGATCGAAAATGAGGTTTAGGCCTTCATTTGCTCATTTCGGTTATATGTTTTCATTATATTCAGCTTGAAAATTAAGCTTAATCCCAACACAACTTCAAGAAAAAGTCTTTGTTCAATTCAAAAATCCGTTTTAAACAGGTATTCATATTTTGTTACATCAGTCTTTAACCGGAAGAAAAAGGATTTGAGTGTTAATCCAGAACGAACATTTGGATTAAAACTCGCATGAAGGTCTAGTTTTTGGCGTTTTTTTCCATTATTGCTCGTCAATCTCCTCTTAATATTTTTTGGGTCTGCGATGCACGTTTTACGTCTATGTGAAAATATCAAAAAAGTCAGAGAAACTAAGATAAAGTTTAGATATTAAGTTATTCAACAATATTTGATTTTCGGTACTAGCTAGCTTTTCTACTTTCCATATCCACAATGCCATGCGCCTTGAGGAATGTCAACATTTATATAAATAGTCACCACTTTGCCAATAGACATTTCAGTATTTACCAACTGAGGGGTCTAGACTTCTTTTGAGTTGGGTTTGAGTGGTAAGATTTATGGGCTGCTTCGTCATCGACGGCATTTGCTTGTTTTTCGAGTTACAATAGCTGTCGGATATTAGGAATTACAAAATGCAACTGGTTTAGGGCGTTTGTGTACCAGCGGACCGTGTCCTTCAGATATTACGAGTTATTTTTATTCAGTGTGCATTTGACAATGACATGAAGCTATCTGCATGGATATGGGTTTCAAAGTGTTGCGAGTAATTAAATGGTGATAATCCGTGATTCTGATTGGTTAAGTCATCATATATATTTCTTTTGAAAAACTATCTTCCGGCATGACTTGCAGGTGTACATTTGTAATTGGCTTCAATTCGGCACTAGCTTGTTTTTAATAAGAGCCAAAACAAACATAAGAAAACCCGAAATATAAGAGATCACAGCAAAGTAAAAAAGGAGAAAGAGAAATTTCAGTTCATCTAAAACCAAGTATGGGAAGTAGTGAGCAATGGTTCTTGTACGCTGGTGGATTAGTCGTAGTGACTGTTAGCATCGTTGGTAATCTGTTGGTTGTCATTGCAGTCTGGAAAAAGCCATCTTTACGATCTACTACCAATTATCTTTTGGTTAATCTTGCTGTTTCTGATATCATCTGCTTGACCTTCCTTCCCTTGCAACTCGTTCAGGAGTTGGTTCAGCTCAAAGAAGGACCCTTGGCTGACTTTTTGTGCAAGTTCTTTATATCCTTCCACGTGCCATTAACTGCAAGCATCGTATCGATTCTAACGCTTTCTGTGTTAGCTGTAGAGAGATACCACGCCATAGTGAAGCCGATGAGAACGGGAATGAGACTACGAGAAGACACCGTGAGATATGCTATCATAGCTGTGTGGTTAAGTGCATTGGTAGTATCTTTGCCGGTATACATTGTTGTACATTATGAAGGAAAAGCTTGCATTTTCAATAAAAACCTTATTACTCCTTCAACTAAATTCATTTTGTTTGCCCTAGCTTCTGCCTTTATCATTGTTATTCCATTTCTCATCATCACTTTCTGCTACATCCAAATTGTCCGTGAGTTATATTTCACGAATAATGTGGTCCCACAGAACGTCGCCGCTCAACAAGAAAATCAAGACAAAAGAAAACTTGTTAAAATTACTTTTCTGGTGACATTAGCTTACATGATTTGCTTTTTCCCTGTTATCGTGACATACACCATGAGAGAGGTTGGCATGTCATCTCTTTACTTCAAAGTCGCCACCGTACTATATTTTTGTGAACCTGCTCTAAATCCACTTCTCTACGGATTTCAAAGTTCGAACTTTCGTCAGGCTTTCAAAGAAATATTGAAATGTAACGTTATATGTGCATGCTGATACAGTACATTAAAGGTGTACAACGAAATAACTGCTACTTTAAAAAAACTTAAAACTACTTGACTTTAAGAAGATCAAATTCAATAAATCCGATATTACGCAATTGATGCTCTAAGCTAAAGTGGTCAATGACCCAAAATGAATCTTGTTTTGCCCTAATTTCCTAATAGTATATTTTTTCCTTTGCGTTACTTCCTTCGTTCGACAGGAATATCTATTTTATTAGTTATTATTTATCCCATAAGATATATTTTCCCTCTGATTTAGAAGCATGTATCACGCAAAGCATAGAAGTCTGATTGAATCGCACGTACTATAAGAGTCAGTGCACGTGAGACAACAGTAGACTACAACTAGTCTCCGGCACCGTACGGAGTTTTAGGAGTTAGTTTCTATATCTGATCGTTCTTACGGGTTTATTGGAGTTTTCACTCCTGGAGTCATCATCGAATATAACATGAATATAATATAATTTATCTTAATTTCTAATTCTAATCAGGTTATAATTTTTGATCTTTTTCACTTGCAACATTTCTATTTGTAGATTGTTTGACAGTTAAATAGTTTAACTAATTTAGTATACACTAGTTTTAACCATGATTGTAATCAAAACAGATTGAAATAAAGTATTGTAAAACCCACTGCTTGCAATGTTTTTAACAATAATTAATAATTTTGTAATGTTTTTTTTTTATTTGCATAGGCATCAGTGCGCTCTACGTACAATGTCTAGAAATCCTAACTGTCGCACAAAACACTCCTTATGAAATGTTCTAAGCATCCGACTCTCCACTCGCCATGCAGTTCGTTTATGGTGGAGGCCAGGGAGGAAAAGCGGTAGAGGACCCTGAGAAAAACCCTCTCGAAGCAAGGGACAGATCAAACTAACAAACTCAACTCATCAGGATAACATAAAGTCGGGGCCTCATCCGGGAATCTAACCAGGAACCAAAGCGACGAGGCGAGAGGACTAACCATTTGGCTGCCATTGCTTTTGAGCTTTTTTGACGTGTGAAAAAGGTGTTTGATTTTTTGAAATTGCAAGCCATGGCCTATACAATTCCTTTAAAAATATCAGGTTTCCAAAACATCTATTCTTGGACCTTTACAATCAATAGAACTCAGACCTATGAAAAATGTTAATTTAAGGATACTTTTTCCGGTATTGCTGTCAATTTTGTCAGATCAAAGCTGATATTTCTGTCTTGTGTCACATGACCATGTCCTGCAAAGACCTATTGTGATATTGTGCAATATAAAAGTAAATCCTTATTCAGTGAATGAATATATTGGATAGAAGGAATGGATTCAGTTTTTATTAAGAGGAGATTTTTTTTCAATAATATATCCAGTAATAATGACTGAAAGTGTCAAATGAAGCAAGCCCTTTGTACAAGTTTTAATTTAAATTTTCGTTTTGGATTAGACTCGAATTCTATTTTTATCAGTTAAGAATTGATCTACTAAAATACAATGCTTGTTTAAAACAGTCTTTTGAATTGTACAAAGTTGTTATATATCTCGTATTTTTATTCGAATTTAGCAACTTTCAAGCTGAATGTAAATAAGAATTATATGGCAATTGAGCAAAAGGCCTAAAACTCATTTTCGATTCAAATTTTCACTTTGGATTAACACATGTATCCGACTTTTATTAATCAAAACCACTTACAAATAACCTAAAAGAAATCCCTTCTTAATTTATTTATCTATTTTAAGGTCGACTGATGAAAATCGGTCAAAACTAGAAAGAGAACAGATCATTTCACGGTGCTCGTCGTTCAACCTCAGCCTCGCGACAGCGTGTAGTATATTCTTTAGAATTTGACTACAGCCCGTGGAATTTTAAAGTGTTTCGATTGTTTGTTGATGTGTACATTCCTTACATTACCATGGGCTACAGTCAATTTCTAAAGAATATATTACACGTTGACGTCGAGGCTGAGGCTGAACGACGAGAACCGTGAAATGGTCTATTCCCGGGGGGGGGGGGGGGGTACTCCCTATATTGGTGTGCTAGGGATGATCGTCGTATTTTTAGGGGTTGAAATCGCCGATTTGGTATTTTTTAGGGGTCGTCAGAGAAAATCCAAGGTTTTTCAGAAAAGATGGTATTTTTTAGGGGTACAAAATAAATTAGTGCTGTTCGATTGTTTTCTTTGTTAGTTTTTTGTTTGATTTTTTGGTATTTTTTAGGGATATTTTTGAGCTGTTAGGTATTTTTTAGGGTCGAAAATTTTGGCATTTGGGTATTTTTTAGGGTACGTTTTGGAGGTTTCCGACGATCATCCCTAGCGTTTTGACCCCGAAGAGCCCCTCCCCCCCCCCCCCCGGGGGGGGGGGGGTCTATTGTGAAAGTGTTTGCCAGTCATATTCCCTTGCTTGGATCCGAAAATACACCTGAGTAGTAGGAAAGTGCCGGTTCTGGAACAGAGGTACGAGGTACACCCGGTACACCCCCCCCCCCCCCCAATACCCCAAGCCCGACAGGGCGACACCGGTAGGTGAGGTACGATAAGGGGTATGAGGTACGACCCCTCCCCCTTTAGCCCGGTAGGGCTACTCCTCCCCCTCGAGCCCGACAGGGCGACACCGGTAGGTGAGGTACGATAAGGGGTATGAGGTACGACCCCTTCCCCTCGAGCCCGAAAGGGCTACCCCTCTAGCCCGGTAGGGCTACCCCTCCCCCCTCTAGCCCGGTAGGGCTACCCCTCTCCCTTTCTGAGGTATATTACGACACATTGGGGTATCATGGGGTACGAGCGCAGCGAGTTTCCGGTGCAGAGATTACGAGGTACGATGACGTCATTGGTGATGCAATAATCACCAGCCGGGCAAGCAATTTTTCCCTCTTTTGAATCCTCTTAAATCGTAAATCGTATCATATTAATATATTCTTCTAATTCTTAAATGGTATAGAATTAAAGAAGTAGCAAAAGTGGCCACAAAGAATCAAAATTTTAGATTTTCTAAACATGCGTGACGCGTACGGTGCGTGACGGCTATTATTTTGGAAACGGCCATCTGCAAATCTATTGTTTTTGAAACTCAAATCGACCATAAAGTTCAGCTCTTCACGAAAAGAGGAGAGTGCAAGTAACTTATACATCGAGTAGAACAAAACAGTTAAACTCGGATCATGAGTGTACATGAAAAAAAGTAAGATTACGAATGTACTAAAAACATTTGAAAAAGTGTAATAAATTAAACAACAAGACACCAGTAAATGTTTGAATATTATTTCATTTCATTTCATTTTTTTTTTTTAGTTACAATTAATACATGAGTTAAATACTACTTAATATTTTTCCCAACCGGGTATGGACTGAATCATGGCTCTTATTCGTTGTGAGCGTCTCGGAGGTTGGAACACCTGTCCTCTATACTTATGTTCATCTTGATAACGTATCCACCTGGGATCAGCTTGGGGTTTTTCTTTAGTGGATGGGGGTGTGAGAGGGAACTCTACGCTCGACAGAGTGATGGGAGTGGAAGTAGAGGGTTGGTCTACTTTTAATGGAGTCGATGGTATCTCCTCTCTACCCTGTGGAACACTAGATTTAAAAGGTGTTCTGACTTTGGATGTCAGGCGTTCTAGGAATGAGGGTGTTTTAGGTGTTGCCATGCCAACACCACTGTCACTGGTCACACTTGTAGGAGACACGTTTTTCGGAGTCGTCACGTTAGCTGGGGGCTGACTCTGGTCGACCAATGTTGATACGGTTGAGATGGGTTCCAGTCTCGGTATCGCTGGACCGGTATTGGAGAGTTGTTGTTGTAGAGCAAGGTAATGATTAAACAGTGGACCATATTCTTTGATTTTCACCTCTGGAGGTAGGGTGGGGTCTTTCAAAATGGCGTCCATCTGTTCTTCTAGTTCCTGCATGGCTTTCAGTTGGGGTGGTTGTAAGTACCCTTGACGCTCAAAAAAGCTAGCGATGGTCTTTACGGCATCCGATTGACCTCCAGTCTGCGATGGACGAGCATCATTTGGAAGAACGTTGGTACGCAGTCGACACCTCTCGGGGGTGTTGGGTTTGAGATCGACGAACAGGTAGCCGTAAGGCCGCTGAACAGCAGCCTCGTACTTTTGAAGAAACTGGTCTGTTTTTCCTGGATACATTTGTTTTCCCAACGTCATCATTTGTAGTTTGTCTCTGGGATTTTTAAACAGGACGAGGTAGGCTGCATTGAGACTCAAGGTGCGCATGATTTTGCCTTGGAAATAGACATTTTGCAAGAGGAAGACGACACTGAGATTTCGGTGATGGGATCCCTTGGTAAATAAATTCAAGATACGTTTGTCGTTGGAGGTCTCGGTCATTTGATCGTCAATGACCATCAGATTGTTGATCTCGGGGTTAAAATACCAATCCTCATCCAGGTCGTGGGGTATACCTTTGACAAACTCGATCCCAGGGACCGTTTTGAGCATCCGGTCGTAGGCCGGTTGCCATTGAGAGTAACTCCATACAATACGTTGAGGTGGAGGTTGGATGACTTGTTTGGCATGTTCCAGTAGGATTTGAACCCAGACCGTTTTCCCAGAGCCGGTCATTCCAGCCACTAAGGCTGTGAATGGGTGGAGTAATTGAAACCGGTCACATTTGGTTTCCACTTGAGGTTTTGTCTGAGGGTAGGGAGTAAACCGCTGAACACCTTTCTGTGATTTGCCTTCCCGTAGTATTCGTGTCCGATCTGGGCCATCAATTTTGTGAACACGACTTAAGTGACATGATACATTTTGCACAAACTTGCTGCACATAGGACACGTCCGACCCATCCTGTGTCTATTAAAAGAATGAAACATCAACGTAAAACAATCCTATTTATTGCTATTTCACTGTCCAATCCAATCCTATCCTATCCTATATCCTATCCTATCCTATTCTATATCCCATCCTATCCTATCCTATATCCTATCCTATCCTATCCTATCCTATCCTATCCTATCCTATTCTATCCTATCCTATCCTATTCTATATCCTATCCTATCCTATTCTATATCCTATCCTATCTTATTCTATATCCTATCCTATCCTATTCTATATCCTATCCTACCTATCCTATTCTATATCCTATCCTATCCTATTCTATATCCTATCCTATCCTATTCTATATCCTATCCTATCCTATCCTATTCTATATCCTATCCTATCCTATTCTATATCCTATCCTATCCTATTCTATATCCTATCCTATCCTATTCTATATCCTATCCTATCCTATCCTATCCTATCCTATCCTATCCTATCCTATCCTATCCTATCCTATCCTATCCTATTCTATATCCTATCCTATCTAAGTCATATATATGCAATTATTTTAAAATGAGAATAAAAAGTATTGACTTAACTTATACATCTCATTTTAAGGTGTCTTCCGTACTGACAACATGAGTCGTTTGATCCGTGACCATTTTGGGTATTTGTATCATTTAACCAATTGTCCTCCTCATCAGAGAACGCTTTTACTGGCCACCGCTAGTCCAGAACAGGTTCATGCCATTTGTGAAGTTTGCTCGAATTTATCCAAAGGCACTATACCAGTGTCACAAGTGCAAAAAGAAAGACTGAGAAAGCATGTGGACGACATACGGGAATTGGCCGACCCATCCGTTCCTTTCAAAACCAAGAAACAAACTCTAGCGCAACGCGGTGGTGGTTTTGTGTCCGATATCATGTCACCCCTGGTGTCGGCTCTGAAGTTGTTTTTGTTTTAAATATTCCTGTCCATAAAGAAGAAGCTCATTTCGACGTTGATCATTTGAGGAAGCAACATGAAAAGAGCACGGAGCGAGTCCACTGATTCTGTAGACAGTATTGCTTCTTACACCGAAGAGGCCACTTTTGACGATAACGATATTGAAAAGGTTTTGCAGAAACTCTCCCAGAGTATCCCCGAAGAAAAGGCGCTCGCATTTCTTCACACCCTGTCAGCTTCGAAAAGTATTTTATACTGGAACTCCCATGGGGAGATGATGTATCATGAGCGAAGAATTCCTGTCACCAGCATTGCAGAGCTCATTGAGTATGTCATGTTACCTTACAATTTGGATGTTAAAGTACCTCGTGGGTTGAAAACGTTCACTCAAGGATTATCAGAGATTGGTATTGACAAGAAACTGATCCGTAACAAAAGGGTTCTGGCAGATTTGGTTGCCAGGCAACCGGAAGAGGACGAGACAGATAGCGAAACTAGTGACCAAACCTCTGAAAGAGAAACTTCAGAGT